>OU964965.1:9181670-9309170 GCA_918808275.2 Dolichovespula sylvestris
ATCCGATTGGCCTATCCTAAATACGATCGAGTCTTTTAATGCCATCCCATCCCTCTCGTTATTTAAACTACCCCTCGAGCGATTGGTCGGTCGGTCGGTCGGTTGGTCATTCGAACGCGTACCATTAAATACAAATGTTTACTCGCGTGTTTATCGGATGATAAACTTCAAAAACCTTGATTTAATTGATACGTCAAGTTCGAAACACGATTTTATTCATCGTATATCATCGAGTATACACGATCGAACGGTGAAGAATTGAATGACGGTGATTTAATAAGATTTACCGGATGATAAACTTCAAAAAACTTGATTTAATTGATACGTCAAGTACGAAACACGATTTTATTCATCGTATATCATCGAGTATACACGATCGAACGGTGAAGAATTGAATGACGATGATTTAATAAGATTTACCGGATGATAAACTTCAAAAAACTTGATTTAATTGATACGTCAAGTACGAAACACGATTTTATTCATCGTATATCATCGAGTATACACAATCGAACGGTGAAGAATTGTATCAGGATGATTTAATAAGATCGTAGGATAAGAATCGTTTTTCGAGAAAGAAAGAGAGAGAGAGAGAGAGAGAGAGAGAGAGAGAGAGAGAGAAAAAGAAAATTACATGGTCGAATTTAATTCATCCATCCCGGGAATATATCAAAGTGCAAAAAGTCCGTAGGAGCGAGATACGTGTGCTCGGTGTGTTCTCATCGATGCCTGCCCTCCGGTTATTTACACGGACAAAACGTTTTCGATCTACAGGGTGTACCACGCAATATAAACACGTTAACAAAAATTTTTCCACTCAGCGATATACTCCAAACGAATCTAAAGAGAAGAGTGTAATATGCTTTGTAAAAAAAAAAAAAAAAAAAAAAGAAAACAAACAAACAAACAAGTAAGCCAAATAACCAGTAAGCTCGCACCGTTCGTTTTTTTTTTTGTCACAAATTGTCCAGTGTTCATAAGTGATAAAAATTATCGAAATTATCAATCGATGTTATCAATTTTTTTTTACGGTTTCATCCTGTATTCTTCTTCTTTTTTTTTTTTCGGAAATTATAATTTGAATATTCGATCTCCCTTTCCCTAGCCCCCTCCCTCTTTCAACAACCGCCCTTTGCGATATTAATCACGGGAGCGAGCGTTTAACCGGTCCGTATGTTAAAACAAGTACGTTAAAAAGAAAGAGGGAAAAACCCTCTGGCTTAATATAAAGTGCTTACTCGCATAATCCGATATCGATGATCGGCAGCGTTAAGGCACTAGTGTTGATTTTTCTCTCCCGCTTTGAAAAATGGAAAGAAGAAATCACCCTCGAGCGAGCGAACGCGTTGGTTTAATAAAAACTCCTGCGTTCTCCTCTCGTACCACCCACCCTCTCCCCCTACCTGAATCTACACGGTGAATATTCAGGTAGGCGAGAGCGGGTGCAAAAAAAAAAAAAAAAAAAAAGGGAGAGAGAGAGAGAGAGAGAGAGTGAGAGAGAAGAAGATAGATAGAGACAGACAGACAGACAGGGAGAGATAGAGAGGGGGGGAGGGGGTTGAAGTACGACAAAGAGTACGTATGTAACCCTTTCGAACGATTTAGTCGAGTCCATTGAAAATAACATCGAATGACCATCGATGAAAACGAACCGAAATATTTCCTATATAATTTATTAACGATGTATATTCGATGTAAAAATGTTTACTTTTAACCTCGTCTCGCGCGAACGTCGTTTCGTTCGTTCGTTCGATCATTCGATCATTGACGCTAAATCAGATTCGTTAAAGATATTTTAACGTCGTTCGATTTATCATCAGCTCGAGAATGTATGTAACAACAGAGACAATTTCGTCGTAGACGAAACGTTTGGTAACAGGATGCTACATCGTATTTCCACGAAACATCTCGATTCATTTCGAGATTGACTTCCCTTTTCGAGATTAGGAACGGCGGTAATTTTAGATCATCGACTTACGCGTTTCTCTACGATCGAAGCTAACGCGCTTTAATTACCGTGCCGACGTCGTACGCCTCTCCGATATCGTTTATCTTGAAAACAACTTGACGTTAGAAATAAAAACGTAATATATCATGAATATAAAATAAATATAATCATCGACGAATTATTATTATTATTATTATTATTATTATTATTTCTTTCAATTATATCGTTACACTAACTTGGTATCTGATGAAACTCCGGCACGTATTGTTCGCTTCCCTCCGTCTCGCAACTGCTACCTGTAAATGATGAGAGAGAAAAAACGAAAAAAAAAGAGAGAACAAAAGAAGAAAAACATAGATCTCATTTAATCGACAACAACAACAACAACAACAACAAAATATATATATATATATATATATATATATATATATATACGATATGATATTTTATCTTAGAAAAATGTAAACGTGCGAAACGTACGGATAAATATCGATTGTATTTGCGACGACGGAGGAAAGGGAGGGGGAGGGTGAAAGGGATTATATCGAAGGGATTATGATTAAAATACAAGTTCGTTCGTCTAAGCCACGCGTTTCTCAAAACCCCCTTTCGCAGGTATCCCTTAGCGCGTCTATCACGCGTTATATCTACGGCAGTGTTAATAAAACCTAATTAATATTAATGCTCTGACCGGTTTTGAAACGCTCCATACGTATTAATTGATTCCGACAAAAATCATATTAATGATCGTACGTAATTAGTTTTTATCGAGGACTCGAGGGAACCTTTGCTTTTGCTTTTGCTTTTGGCGCGACGCGTGTAGAAAGGAGAAAAGTGAAGAAAGAAAATAAGAAAAAGTACAGACAAAGGACAGAGATTTTAATGTAACACATATATATATATATATAAATTAGACATAGAGAAAGATAGAGAGATAAAAATTTAGGGAAAGATATATATTTTTTTCATTATCCCTAGTGGCACTTTCTAAAACGACGCGTCCCATCGACGTGGAAAATAGAACGAAACTTTTAAAAATTGGATGGCTAATAGATGAACGGACACCTCGTGGCACGTCGTGGTACCGATTGTCATTTTCTAAAATCTAATCTTCTAATGGGCTTCTATACGTTCAACTTCAATTAGAAAAATAACACGAGCATGGGGAGATGGATGGGTTTTTCTCTTTAGGATATGTTCGAACTATCGATCCAACGATACTCCGCTATCTATAACGTAGTAACAGGTTTAAATAAAACGGATATACGAGAAATGAATTTTTTTTTCTTTTTTGCTTTGAAAAATGATTCTTATATAATATCATCAGATATAGTTCGATATTATACGTAGAGCTATTTATAAGATAAGCGGTAAGTATATCTTCTTTTTTTTGTACGTACGTACGTATATGCGTGCGTTTACGCGAATATTCTATGATTTATCGAAGATGAATGTTTACAAAAAAAGAAAAAAGAAAAGAATAAAATGAAAAATTCTACGAGTGTATCGACGAGAGTTTATCGTACGGTACTTTTTCAATCGAATTATCGCGATTCTAAGAATAATATTATATTCTATTACATATCAAATTATAAAAATATAATCCGTTAACGGCAAACGAATTATTTTATGTTATGAAATTCATTAAAAAAAAAAAAAAAAAAAAAAAAAAAACAGCTGTAATAAATCAATTGTATCTTTTAAAGCCTTATCTGTTTTTTGATTTTTCTATAGATTTTTATCATACACGAACGCACACGTATATTATATATACATATCATTCAATTTTAATCGTTTTGATATTGTTTCGTAAATAATCCGATTTGCCGATCCGATTGTTTTTTTATTTTATCTTCTTTCAAATAAAAACAGACAAACAAAGAAGAACGGGACCGAAAAAAAAAATCGCCCGAACAGGGACTCGAACCCTGGACCCTCAGATTAAAAGTCTGATGCTCTACCGACTGAGCTATCCAGGCGGCTGGTTGTCTAGTTGCAATATATACTTTATTTGGTCAGTCTTATATATATATATATATATAAATAGAAAATTGCGCAGATTATTAAATTATTATTTATTATAACTTACCATCGTGAAGCCAAGATTCTTGTCTCGTATAATCTTGAGGAGGATACAATTCACTTCCTGTAATGAAAAATAAATATCATTTAATATTTGATCAATAAAATAATAAACTAAAATATATATATATAATACATAAAATAAATATAAACTAAAAGTTTGATTATACTATGAAAATAAGAGAAATAAATAAATAAATAAATAAAGATAAATATAGAGAATAGTCGTGGTCGACGGGAGAGTGCGAATATTTAACAATAAGAAGAATAATTACGTTGGAGAAATAAAATGCCGACGCGAGGATAAAGACGCGCTGTAGAAGAAAGCGATAGGATGAATCAGTAGCAAAAACGAACCCTTCGACTATGCGACGAACGTGTACATACATAAGAATATATCGTAGGACGCGCCGTATGACATGGGGTGAGTTTAATGGATCTCAAGATTCGCCATGGGTAGCCACTCGTTGGTAACTTTGTTTTGTTCGTACGCAGAATCCCGTACAACGAATCGAATCTATTTAAGGTTCAGCTCATTGCTCGGAGATAATGATACTAGCGCGTACGTATCTCCGATACGTCGGCTAGAAATCCTTTCAACGAAAATGATACAGAACGAGCCAAAGGAAAATCGTCAAACTTTATCTCTCGACATTGTTAACGTCCATTTCTACGGGACGTTTGTTTACAGAGAAAAAAAAAAAAAAAAAAAAAAAAGAAAAAAATAAACGACAAGCAAATTAATTTCGAACGAACGAAACAAAAAAAAGCTCGAGGATTGCATTCGTTGACTATAGAAAATATTCGCGAATATTCGGTTTTAATACTTTACGCGTTTTGACGCTCGGCTCTCGATACGAGGGCTCCCAGTACACTACTCGCGGTGGTAACGTTGTAACATTTTTCAATACGGAATCACGAGAGCCGAAGGAAGAATGAATGAATGGGAACGGTTGGTAGGGCGTAATACGATTACGATAGAGAAATTGCGGCGTTATAGGTGGTGATTGAGTTAGTCGGAGGTGGTGGTGGGTCCACTGCCTGGCTGCCGTCTCGCACCACGGCGTGCCGATGCCTAGGATATAAAGTGTCAATCACCGAGACCAGATTTCCATAGGGTTCTTACTGAACGAAGGGAGGAGGAGGAGGAGGAGGAGGAGGAGGAGGAGGAGGAGGAGGAGGAGGAGGAGGAAGAGGTGGGTCACTTGCTTGCTCCGACATATAAGACACACACAGCGGGGAGCCCCTTTCGCCTCGATAATTTCTTACTTATTGAATTTCATTGAGAACTGCACGGTCCTACGTACATATATGTATATACATATGCATGTATGTACATACACGTTACTGGGTCAAGGATTTCGAAGATGAACGATCGAACATGTTTTCTGGACGATCGATATTCGACGAAAAATTAGAAACAAAATTCTACCGACGTATGACCTGCGTCGTACACTATTAAATGCCATACGATAATATCGAACTTTCGAAAGGATGACAATTCGATGAAATTTATCGAACGTCGTACATATAACATTATGGATAAGAACGATAATACAACGAACCTGAGGCCCCCCCCCCACCCCCCCCCCCCTACCTCCCCCGGCCCCACCCACTCGACAATTCGTTCTCGCGATAGGAAAGGCAATTGAATGGACGGACGGATTTTGTCTGATAATTGCCCGCTAGACTCGACCACATCGTCTCGATCGACGACAGAGTATAATCCTGAGCGACGAACCGTAGAAAATAATATCGTCGTTGATGCAACTATATAAAGATATCGACTCGACAGCCTGCGAGTGACAGCTTCTCTTCGGGGGTCGATCCGTGTTCTCTCTCTCTCTCTCTCTCACTCACTCTCTCCCTCTCTCTCTCTCCCTCTCTCTCTTTCTATCTCTATCTCACTTCGTTCCGCCTTCCCATATATTCTATGCGTCTTTCTAATCGAGCCCTCTCTACGTCTCTACACACTTTTCTTATGTGTTCGCGACGTTTACTCGTTTACTGGCTTAAGATACGTTGGAAACTTCGCGACCTGATAGTTCAGCCCGCAATAAGAAGATATCGAACAACGTGATGTTATCAAAAGCTTCAATCTCACAGAAGAGAAACATACCATTGAATAAAGAGAGAGAGAAAGAGGGAGAGAGAGAGAGAGAGAGAGAGAGGGTAAGGGGAAGAGAGAGAGAGAGAGAGAGAGAGAGAGATGGGATTTTCTTCGCTCGTTCTTTGCCCTTCCTTCCTCTTCCTTCGCCAGCTTTTATCTCATCTTGAAAAATCGATAAACCATGTTGTCCTATCTAGTTCTACCGTTTCTCCGCCCTTTACCTGGATTTTACATTAAACTCTTTCTCTCTCTCTCTCTCTCTCTCTCTCTCTCTCTTTTTCTCTCTCTTGCAAGTAACAAAATTTATCTTAAGATTCGTAATTACTCACCAGCTTGGGTTTTCTCGTCGTTCGTCGCCTGAGACGTTGATGAATAATTATTGTGAGAACAATAGTCGCTGTTGCTGTTGCCGTTGCCAGTCGTTTGCACCGGTACAGCTAATCCACTTCCATAGTCGTCCGATGGCTGAAATTAAAAACAGAAAATTAAAACAGAAATTTAAAGAACAACAAATTCCAAATGATCCTCGCATTGTGTTGTTTTTAACGTAATTAGTTATTCGACGAAATTCATTTTATATATTAATTTTACGATGAAACCAAGCCGATCGGGAACGTCGAGTCGGAGAAACAAACCTCAGCCAGGAAAGTCGAGAAAAGGGAGAGAAGCGAGAAAGGATGAGAGACAGAGAGAGAGACAGAGAGAGAGAGAGAGAGAGAGAGAGAGAGAGAGAGAAGGTGGGAGTGAGAAAGGAGGAAAGATGAGATGCGGCACGGAGGAGGACATCCGGTGAATGATTGGATGGGTCCTTCCTTGCGGAGCAATCTTGTGGTAAACTTGATTACCGGTTTCGGGAATTCTCAGTTATTAACGCGCATTCCGATAACGTTGCGGGCGCCTTCGATATCACGAATTTCGACTAGACGTTCGTACTGATTTTATTCCTTTACCACCACCAACCCATAATAAACTCCGACTCGGATTCAAGTCAATCGACGAGGAAGTTTAGAGATACAAATATTATTTCATCATAAAACCCCCTCTCGATTCGTTAATCTCAAATAACAATGATTCGTAACATGATTAGACGATGAGCGTTTCCTTTCTTTTCTTTGATTGTTTTCCTTTTTTTTTCTTTTTTTTTTTTTTTTTCCCAATGACGTTAACGCGAGAAATATTTTATCGACATACATACACACGCACACACACACTCTCTCTCTCTCTCTCTCTCTCTCTCTCTCTCTCTCGTCGTTCTCACTTTCCAATATTTTTCGTCGGCTCCTCTAATTAACATAGATTCGTAAATTAATCGACCTAATGACCGTGGGAAGACATTAAATCCACGTGGCACGTGCCGAGGCATAAATCTTAATTAAATTCACTGATGTTATCGGATTAAATCGTTAATAACATCTTCCTCGTAAAGAAAAAGAAAGAAAGAAAGAAAGAAAGAAAGAAAAAAAAAAGAAAGAAACAAGGAAACCGTAAACACGCACGCCTGCACGTTAGTTATCCAACGTTTATTCTTCTCGCGTGACGTTATTATTAATACGAAAAAAACCGCGAATACGTGACAGACGATATAGCCCTTTAACGTGAATATTATCACGAAACCGTTGTAGTAATTGTTCCGACGTATGAGAGCGGGTACGAAGCTTGTCGATAAAACAAAAAACAAAAAGAAAAAAAAAAAAAACAAGGTAAAAATTGAAACCTATTCGACGACATCGAATTTTCTTTGCGCGTCGGACGAGGAGATCAATCGAACGAATTAACGTGGTAATGACTCGTAAGCGGAAAGTGCAAACATTGCCGCGTGCCGTTTAAACGTATGGGGTCACCCCCACCCACCCACTCCTCCCTGCTCCCCCAATGACTTTTCCCATCGGATGCGTTCGTGAACCCGACCATTCCACGTTAAGTGTCAGAGTGTGCAGCACATGCAACACAACGCCGGGGCAGTAACGTTACGCACGTGTTCAGTATGTATATAGATAAACGTGCACGCGTATATGTGACGCAACGCTACAGAGAGAGAGAGAGAGAATAAATATGCACGTTCGTCCGTCT
Source organism: Dolichovespula sylvestris (assembly GCA_918808275.2). Lineage (NCBI taxonomy): Eukaryota > Metazoa > Arthropoda > Insecta > Hymenoptera > Vespidae > Dolichovespula > Dolichovespula sylvestris. The sequence goes on from OU964965.1 coordinate 9,189,881, forward strand.
CTTTTTCGGAGCTCCTCGTGAAAAAGAGATGCTCATGAACGTCGAGAAGGGGAACGCCCCGTCGTTCTTCTCGAGTTTGCGAGGGGTTCGATACTACCCCCCACCCCCTCCCCGTTCATTCTCATAACCACCCTCGTAATTGCGCACTTCGCTTCGCTTTATAATAAAGTCATCCTGCACAATGCCAACGATGGCCAAGCCGAACGCAGAGATTTCTGATCTCGGTATCCTTGACGCTCTCGATTTGTCCGACGGATTCGATATGAAGGCGATAAAATATACTTTGACCCATTAAAAAATTAACTCTCTCTCTCTCTCTCTCTCTCTCTCTCTCTCTCTCTCTCTCTCTCTCTGTCTCTCTGTCTCTTCGTTTGTTTTGCACGAAATAAGCCGTATCCCTTTCGTCCTTCGACGTTTCGCAACGCGTCGTTACTTTAATTCGTTTCTATCAATTTACGAGGTCGGAGGCTGGAAGCGAAAGGGGGCCAGGGGGTGGATGGGTGGGGTGGGAGGATAAGAAGGAAAGAAAAAAAGGTTTATCCAACGTCGACACGAAGCCTCTCTTTACCTTTTAACGAGAAAAGAGGGTGCGAAAACAATGACGATACCCAAGTTCCGTGACCTCGTAGAAGACCGGAACAATACTTGTCAACGCGAACGGGCCAACTAATCGTGGACAAGTATCGATACGGCCGATTGTCTAGTTCTCTAAGAGATCGACGAGGACAAAATGTTACGATATGATGTCGCTCTTATCTTCTAAATGTATATTTTTTACTGTTAGCGTTTACGCGTATAAAGAAAAAAAAAAAGAAAAGAAAAAAAAAAGAAAACAAGCAAGAAGAGAACTTTGGGGAAGAGAACAAAAATCAATTTCGGATGATCATCGTTGAATGGATATATGTTACGAGCTGACAAACATTGCCGGGATCACCCCTCCCCTCCCCCCTCCCCTCCCCCCTTTTCGATTCCCTTATGGGAAATACAACTGGTATACGTATGCACTCGAACACAAGAGTCAATTAAGCGGTGATACAACCACGTGGGTAAGGTACGTGGGAATAGGTTGATTATTCGAATAGAAAAACATAAATCAAGCACATTTTTCGAGAGAGAGAGAGAGAGAGAGAGAGAGAGATCTACGATGTCCCCATTCACCCCCGTCATTTCAATAGTTTTCGAACATAGGGTATCCATCGACCACCCGTAGGCTTATGAGAAGTTACAGATATGTCACATCGTTTCCACGACCGGCATCCCTAATTCTAAACTTTCGAACGTCATCATATCGTTTCTTCACGCTACCGTTTATATATAAATATTACTTACGATATATTATCGATCGCGAAAGATAAATTATCGAATCGAATGAAAATTAAACAAAACAAAAAAAAAAAAAATAAATAAATAAAATTCGAACGCGCGTATCGCGTGATCTCAACGTTTTCTTTTTTTTTCTTTCTTTTTCTTTTCCTTCCTCGATGATCCCGATCGTGATAATCGGGATCGTGCATAGTTCGTAAAATATTTAACTCGACAACGACGAAAAAACGCATTATACCTAAAGAGGAAAATAACGATACTTGAGCGAGCCACGTTAAAAGCTTTTACCATGCGGAGAAAGTGGTGGTAAGAGGGGGACACGACTTTTACGCGTTCATACGGACGCGTGTACGCACGCACGCACGCACGCACGCACACGTATATGTAGAAAAATGGGGTAGGGGGATGGTGGATATATATTCGATGGTTCGAACGGCGGTGACAATTACGTGTTTAGAGGATACAAAGGGGTTTCCACCCGTGGGACGAGCCACCGATGCGTGGAGTCGCGTGCCAGGGCAATTTGGCCAACAGTCGAGGATCATCTCGTTCGGAAAGTACATTATGTTTTTGCTACGCTTCACAATATGATCTCCATTGTAACGTTGAGTGGCTTTACGGTGACTTAAAGGTTACACTACCAAACGATATTCGACCGATCCAACGGTGACTTCCTCCTTTCGCTATCATTAACGGAATATATACTTTAATGTTACACGGATCTCACAATAATTTCTCTCATCGAATCGAACAAACGATTGATTATCTTTCTCTTTTATATACATCACGCGATGCAATACCGATACTTATTAAATAACACAATTATAACCGCGCGCGCGCTCTTACGTACTTCCCGTTCGTTCTCGTTAATGATAAAATATATCATTCGTATCGTCAAATATTTCTTCTAAATAACGTTATAATCGTACGACGAAGATAAACGATTACGTGCGTCGGCAAAAAATTCTCGATAGATGATAACTCGAGCCAATATATAATATAAGATCGTGTAAAATGATATAACGTTACGATAATACGTGGAGATTATAATGGGGAGTATTAAAATTCTTACCGACGTAAAAAACTTTTGCGCAATTAATTCAAGTCGACGCGTGTTTATACACATACATGTATAAATATATTAAAAGAAATATTGATTCATTATCGCATAACGATAACGTACTCTCTAACTCCGTCCGTTTTCCTTTCACTTACACGCATTGATTTAAATTAACGAAAATATTGCAACGCACAACACACGACACACACGCTCTCTCCCTCCCCCACCATAGATCATACATTATAGATCGTCATACATTATAGATCATTAATGTCAACATACCAATCTCCCTAGATTTGCGGTAGCAGCGGGTACCTCCTGATCGGGGAGGTTCATCGTTAACCGTGTGTATCTCTCTCTCTCTTTTGCACTTTCCTTTTTTATCCAAAACTTATCTTGCTCGTTACGAAGAGACTCGCCAGAATGAAGGAGTTGAATAGTAACAGAGAGAGAGAGAGAGAGAGAGAGAGAGAGAGAGAAAACGAAAGAGGAAGAAGAAAAAAAACACCAACACCGAGACGCAACGAAGAAGAAAGAGAGAGAGAGAGAGAGAGAGAGAGAGAGAGAGAGAGAGATAGAAAAAAAAAACAAAAAAAGAAGAAGAGAGAGAAGAAGAAACGTAAACGGATTCAAAGATAATATCGTACGAAGAAGAACGAACTCTTTTGATATAGAAATATTCTCTCGATGTACTTTCTCGATTCGATTCGATTCTGTCAGCGCGAACGTCACGAAGTTCGAGAAGAGAACTGATTCCGAATCGAGTGATTTGATTTCGGGTAGACGCGGAAAAGACATCCCCCGTTTTCCTAGTCTACGTCCTCCTCTCTCTCACTCTCTCTCTAACTCTCTCTCTCTCTCTCTTTCCTCTCTCTCTCTCTCTCTCTCTCTCACTCTTTCGAGGGGTTGTGTCTCCGATCTGTCTACGCCCACATCGTGACGTCGAAAACAGTCCTGCGCGGCTTTTGATACTTAGGGGTTGTTTCCTACCACCGTTTGGTAGGCGGAGCTCGAATTCATTGGCGGCATCCACCCTTCTCTCGTATTATTCGAAATAACTCCTCCGCGAAGAGCTTAGACTTTCTTTGATGGACTTCTCCTCTACGTCGCTCGTTCGTATAACACGTCCTAACACGATGTAAAATTTCTGATACACGTTCGCAAGACGTCCGTAAAAAGGGAAAGAGAGGAAGGAAGGAAGAAAGAAGGAAAGAAGGAAAGACAGAAAGAAAGAAATAAAAAACGCAGAACGGAACGTCCATCGCTATTACGTTACATTAAAAAAAGAAAAGGAACAACTCGTATAGACCATTTTATCTGATATCGTATTATGATTCTTTTTTTTTTTTTTTTTTTTTTTTCGTAACCATATGCCGATATTAGTGATTACGCTTTAAGGGGTGGCCAGAGAGAAGAGGGAGTATACTTTAGTATTATTACGTTTTCGATTTGAAAGTTGATATTAAACAAAAAATAAATAAATAAATAATGTGTAATTTATAGAAAAAATAAATATGTTATACAGGTACCTTCATAGCGACTGGTAAACCTTGAAGGTATTGCATTTTTATCCTCGACGTTCGTCGTCCTCTTTATAATATTCCGAGTTATTGGAATATATAAAAAATAATAATAATAATAACAATTGATTAATCAATAATTGATCAATTAACGTTGCAATTGCACACAACATTTATAGGTTTGCCTTAGACACGTGTGAACGGTCTAATAGAGGATGAATTTTATTTTATTTTTTTTCATTTTTTTTTTTTTTTTTTTTTGAAAAGACAATGAATAAACCCGTAATTCATAGTTTATAACGTAATTGAATATATAACGACGAATCGAATGACGTTGCTTTAACACAAACGTGTAATCGGTTGGTAGAGTCTTATTCTAAAAAAGAACAACAACAAAATATACGATATTACTCACTCCATATAGGCAGGGGAGCTCTCTTCCTTCGAAAAAAATCAAGACGAACAACCGTCAAAGAACAACGCAGTGCCCTCTACAGTTATTGTGCACTACGTAGAACATAAATCAAATTTGAAATGCATTAACTTCTCCCCATTAAATTCATTCATAATAAATACTTATAACGAAGCATTGTTTTTTCTTTTCTTTGTCTTTTTTTTTATTATTATTATTTTCTTTTTTCTTTTTTAATCGATACGAAAATTTTCTACTAAGAGAATATACGAATTACGCTACATTAATAAATTATGATATATATATATATATATATATATATGGTGTGTGTACGAGTATACCTGACGTAATTTACCATATCGATAAAGTCGCGAGTTAACGACACGAGAACCGTAAGGAATTTATTCTCCTCTGCCATGTCGATAAAACAGTTCGATAATTATCTAATGGAAAGTTAATCGAAAGTAAGAAAAAAAATTTGTTTCCATTACTGTTAATTGATCGTACCACCCATTTAACGTATCCATCCCATCTCCTTATAATATACATATATTTGTATTTATAATAGTATTTTTTATTTTATTAATAAGTATTATTAAACTCTTTACATAGTTTATCGTTATCATGAATAACTGATAGAATTCTTAACTTAATACATTCACTCGTTCTCGACACACGCAGTATGTACCACTCGATAATTATATACTCTCTCTCTCTCTCTTTCTCTCTTTCGCTCTCTCTCTCTCTCTCTCTCTCTCTCTCTCTCTCTCGCTCTCTCTCTCTTTTCTCATGACTATTCGTACGTTACGACCCTCGACAATTTATAGAATAATGCTAACCGAACATATTACAAAATCTATATTTACTAATGCATCCCCAAACTAAGATAAACTTACATGGAGGGCAAAGTTTCTGAAACCAGCTTCTTTTTAGAATGAATATATATATATATATATATATATATATATATATATATATATATATATATAAATCAAATGGATATCTATATTAAAAATACTAGTACACAAAAAAAAATGTATATCTTATATTTTTAGCAATAATCTAAAAATAAGCTGAAACATTTGAAATAGCATATCCACTAAAGGAAGTAGTCTATGTATACTTATTATACAGCTCAAGGGGATTCAAGACACATTTTTTTACAATGCGTACACTATTGAAATGCGAGTTTATGAATAACAAAAGAGCATACAGTATTGTACTCCTTTACGCTTTCACCTTAGGCTGTTTCAACGTTTTCATATTTGCAAAGTTGCATTCGATAAACATATAGAGAGAATTACCATCAAAGAAAAAATCATTCCATGTCCCATAACTTTCATTACACATTTGTCATTGATACTTAAACTAAAAAATTCTATACTTTATAAAGTGATAATGTATTGTCATTGATGCAACCGTATTGTTTAAATCCGTATCTACTTATTTACATCTAACTTTACCAAATTGTATAAACTAAAATTATTTATCTCAAATTCATGCATCACAATTGACATTTTACGAAATAGTGAATATCACTAATACACATTAAGACAACACCGATTATAATATTAGCGTAAATTCAAACATTAAAAAAATTCTTTTAATGAAAATGAATTACTTTTTTTTGCATATATGTAATATTACATAATGTATATCATTTATACTCTAATTTTACGAGTACAGATTGCATTAAGAAAAAATATTTTGAGAAATTGTACAATTTGGTTTCGGTTAATTGCAAATAAATACAAGTTACAAAAAGTAATAATACAATACAGCTACATTGATGCCAATTTCATGATCCATTCTGGTATAATCATCACCAGCAGCTTAAGTTAACACCGTAAACATTATCAAATGTGATATACTGAAAATTCTACCCAGGGATTCTTTCCGATCCATTTTTATAATACTATTTGTCTATAGTAATTTGTTCATCAAATGAAAATCATAATTATGTATTTTATTTAATTATCGTAGTCCAATTCCATCCACCACAGAAAAGAACGTAATATTAGTAATAAAAATTTTGTTTGAAAATTATACATAAAAAGGTCCTTTTTAAATTTATTAAGTATTTCAATATAAAATGAAATCATATTATAAAGTTGCAAATGGATATTTTATTCTAGAAAATGGAAGAAACTGCATACCTATCTCTTTTACATTTCTCTGTGTTTAGTGAAAAACTAATATGTAAATCCACTGATATTCGTGTGCTGTAACGAATTGAAAATTAATTTCCATAAAATGTATCACTTTAAATGATAAAAAAGATCCAACTTTTTCTCTATAAATTCCGTGTAATTATTTGATAGAATCCGTGTAAATCTACATGACAAAAATTTATCACATTACAATGATAAATGTAATTACATTACAATGATAAAGGATTATATCTCTTATAAATATTGATTTATATTTATATATAATTTTTAATTTCCTGTATTATAAATCTGTTCGAATAAAAAAAAAAAAAAAAAAAATTGAACCAACTAAATACCTATCGAAACAAGTTGTTACTTTATATTTGAATTGTAAATGAATTTATTTATTAATAAATAAAATTAATAAATTGAAATAATTGTATAGAAGCAGAATACATTATTTCCTAAAGTTACCGACACTAGTAATCTATTTTTTATTGCGATTATTAGTAGAAAAGTGACATTTAGTTAACATTTGAAGTGATACACCAACACACTTTATATGACAATACCAAGCATGTATATCTTTGAACTATTAAACGTATCTAAATCAAGAAACATATATAATGTAATTTACAGCATCGATAAGTTAGAACTACAATAGATCATATACATAACACTTGAATTTATGTAAGACATTGAAATATTATGCAGTCACACCAGAATCACATATAAGGTGCTAGATCATATAAAAAGCATAAGAACGTTGAAACATTCATCAAGAGTGCCGACTTCATACAATCCTACATCACATTATAAAAGAGTGTAGTACTTATAGAAAATATTTATACTTTCTTGTTATTTAAATTTTACACAATGAAAATGATAATTGATGCATTTATATTCACTTTGGAAACCTAATTAATGCTTGTTATATGTACTCTCTAAAACCCCACTTTCTCTCTCTCTCTCTCTCTCTCTCTCTCTCTCTCTCTCTCTCTCTCTCTCTCTCTCTCTTTTAAGAAAAACTTTTGTCTGTCACGAGCATTCAAATACCTATAAACGTTCCCTTAACATAAAAAAAAAAAAGGATAAAGATTTCATATTTTAATTAAGATTGAATATTAGGTACAGTACTACTTATTATTGAAACTAACTGAATCAGATCGAATACCTATTGTTTAATGGCCCCGATATTAAATGAACTTAACAAATGTAATTTAGTAAGATACATATAATACGTTGCATATTAATCATTAAAGAAATATTTCATCAATTTTGATTCATATATTGTACACTTTATAAACTTCACCTCCTTCCAGCTAATATTACCCTTTAATAGTTTAAAGATGGTTGCCATTTTGTAACTTACAATATTAAGTGGAACGTAATAATAAGTGGAACAGCTTTACTTGGATATCTTTAAAATCATCGATTTTTTAAGTGTTTAAATATACAATGAATTGAGCAAGAGTGGAGCATAAACAAATGCTAATATTTTCGTGATTAATTTTCATTTACAAGATGCCACTTCACGGCCCGCAGTGGATCATATATACAGCATAATAGTATTATAATATTACAGTACAACGTCACTTTACTATGTTGCACTATAATAGCATTATAGTTCAACTGCACGCAGATAAAAACACACATTCATCTAGGACATTTATGTTACCTCAAAAGCCTGCTATGACGATACTATTTAATGCAAAATCATCTTTTTTTTTTTTTTTTTTTTTTTTTAATCCTTTATTGTACTTGTAAAGTTTGCTTGTACTTGTCCTAAATGCATTAAGTCATGCAGATATCATAGCTCTGTGCATTTTGTTATTTACTGATGGCCGAGTGTTTACTAGATGCACGTGAAATAATATATCACATGTAAATATCTTAGGGTGGTTATATACTTCTTTCTTTTTTGTGTATGTCAATTGTACTTCTTTATGTATATATCAAATGTATGTTATCACACCTAAAATCTAATATCCTTTAGAGAATATGCACATACAAATCAATAGACATTAGCTGCCTTTATAAAAAAAAAAAAGAAACTAATAAAAAAAAGAAGAAAAAAAAAAATAGGGAAAAAAAATTAAAGACAATGTTTTACTCTACGAGATACTAGAGTCAGTAGCAAATAGATAAGAGAGCAACTCAGCGAAATATAAATCGTAATTTCTGCAGGTGATGGAGTAGCTCGTATTCATCGATTAATGTTTGAAATTTAAAAAAAAAAAAAAAAAAAAAAAGAAAAAGAAACCTCATTTTTTTCAGGACAAGATATTATGAGTTATAAAATTAAAAGGATGTAATTTTAATTCCTCCGCGATCATAAGTTAATAATGAATCAAAAAGAATTCTCTGTGTGTAGAGTCTATATTGTAACAAAATCATTTGACAATGTATAAGCAGAATTTATCGCACATGACTCCGCATACATATCAATCTCTATTTTAGAACAGACTCATACGACCAAAAATGTAGAAAGAGTACGATTTCGCAAAGCACAGTACATCACAATTCTCCTATGTAAAAGTAAGAGTGTCGTATAGTTATATACTGTGTTCATTGAGCCAGATGATGCAACTATCACATAGCACTATTAAATGCATTGTTGTCACATGTACGGTGCTGTTGCATTAATACAAAAAATTGTTTACTCTGTCACTCTTAGCAACAAACTTCCCATTAGAAAAATCTGCCATGTTCTTTCTATCTCCACTAAATAATCGGCAGTTGATGTACGAACGTCATCATCTCTTACACAAACATCAGTCAATAATTTATTCTGAGAAGTACCCTCTTCTTATACATGAAATAGCATCGCTAAGCAGGCATTCACACTTTTTCCACAACAGAAACTCCTTTTCTTTTAAAATCCTATAACAGACAAACAAACAGTCACCATGTTTTGGGCTTACCTCATTAACAAGAGTGTGATATTTTAAACTTGGCTTTAATAAATATGTAATGTGTATCCACTTTGATGGTGTCTGTACTAGTGGTGGTAGTAGTAGTGGGTGGTGGTGGTGGTGGTGGTGGTGGTGGTAGTGGTAGTGGTGGTGGTGGTGGTGGTGGTAGTTGGTAGTGGTAGGTGGTGGTGGTAGGTGGTGGTGGTTGTTGTGAGAGTAGTTGCAGATATAATAGTTTTCTACAGCAGAGTGTTTGTCGTTTGGTCTTGCACAAATATCAGGCAAGGATTACAGTTTATTCAGTCCTGCATCTCTTCTGGCATTTCATGTGGATTCAGAATACCCGGTACTGCCATTTGCTGTCGCCTTTTCTCTTCCTGAGCCAATCGTAAAGCTGTTTCTCTTTCTTCCAAATAAAGATCAGAATCATCTTCGCCTGTGTACTCCTGATAAGGGGGAAAAAAAAAAAAATTACAAATTAACAAAACTTTTCCTTCGCGTTATTCTTGGCTAGTTAAAAAAAAAAAAAAAAAAAAAAAAAGAAGAAGAAGAAAAAAGAACACCCTCCTTCAGGTTGACACTTACTCTTATCTGTACAAGAAAATCTCTCAAATGCTCTTTGAATGCTGGGATGTCTTGATCGAGATTGAACAAACCTTGCACCGTTATTTTAATCTGATTATCAGTCAAATGTTGAAAAGCAGTCCTCAGTAACCTCGCTACAAATTCTTGAACATACAATGTATTATCAGGCACAGGTCCAAGCGGTACTTGTATTCTTCCCAACTCAACTAATGTAAACATGTATGCCAAAATTGTAGCGTGCATTGTAAGGCCTATGGAATAACATCGATAAGAACATTTTAAAATAATAAATATGTCATGAATAATTCTCAAATATATATATATATATATATATATATATATATTTTAATTTTTAATAATAATAATTTTACCTGCGGTATGCGATGTATCTGTTACTACACTAAATACATGTTGAAGAATATCTGTAAAATATGTCTGATAAAAGCTTTGTGCAGCCTGTTCATGCTGCTCAATGTTTCGTAAAAGCTGAAACAAGATCTGCAATCCTGTATCTGCTACATTCCTCATTGTATGTTTAAAAGCCCAAATTATAGAATCAAGCACTAGTTTGAATTGTGCTGGCGGAATTGATAAAAATGCCGGGAAGCAATGATTATTCACTGCCTAAATGAAAAAAGAAAAAGAAAAATTAATCATAATTATTTTTTTGATGATATTGGACATTATTATTATTATTATTATTATTATTATTATTATTATTATTACCTGTAGTAAGAGGAAGAAATTTGTTCTGTGTTCGGGAAATTCTTCAAAGTCTTTATTAATCATCTCTAAGGTGCATTCAAACACGGCATCAAATATTTTAGGTACCTCACTAGTGATATGGGCTTCCAATTTGTTAACTATAGTAGCCATAGCACTGAGTACTTCTGGTTCTCTAGCACAATGAACATTTGTCTTTTGATAATCCAGTAATACTGCGTCCAGTAAGGGTGGTATAAAATTCTCTAATACCTAAAAAGCATTAAAATGAACAATAACATTAACGCATTCTTCAAATGCACTTTTGTGCCATTACTAATTTTAAAAGTATCCATCTAATAATAATATCGTACCATTTGTGGATCAATAGATTTGCTAACCCAATCTGAAATTAGTTTCAGTGTTTCTTTTTTTACTACTCTCATACTCTTGATTAAAGGTTGTTTCATCACTGTCTCTCCATTCAAAGCTATTGCAGCACTTATATTCTCACTCATAACCTAAAATATTAATATTTTTCAAGTTTTCAGTTCGGATGAACTCATTGAACTAACTCATATTACATTCAATGTTAATACCTTATAAACATTCAACATATCCAGATATATTCTTCCTAACTGTATCACATATGGATGCCCTAGAGCTTTACAAGCTCTAACATTAGTTTTCAAAATACTAGCAAGTTGTTTAACTGCTTCAGGGTCTTTCAACACATCGACATTCTGAAATAAATAATCCCATATCGTGTTAGCGTATTTTACATGCGTTCTGTTTGAAATTAATGAATATTTATTTGCAGGTTTATGTTATTAAAATTGATCTCACCTTTGAAGCCTGGCATATAATATCATCCCAAACTTGATTGGGCAGAAGCATATATTTTTCTATTAGTTGTTCTTGAACTAATGTATCTGTCTGAGCATTTATCATATAGCCGACAGCTTCATAAAATGTATGTACCTGTATAACATAAATGAATATGAATGTAATACAATTTCTGATCTTTTTTCAGCCATTAACAATTTCAATAAAATCTTTAAACCAAAACTTTACCTGCTGTGTCTGAAGGTCACAAATGATGCTACTAATCGTTGAAAGAATTTCTTCGATAAATGGCAATGCTTCACCAACCTGTGTTGTAACAAAATGTCGCCTGCATTTTAAAGCTATCTTAATGAATGTGTCACAGGCCATATCCTGTACTCCATCGTGGGTCTCTAAAATAAATATTAAATGATATTAATAGATTTTTGTATCTACTCCGCGTATATATAAATAGTTAATAGTAAAAATTAATAATGAAAAATTAAAAAATGTATAATTTTAACCTTGTAATGCGTTACCTACCGTGCATAAATTCAAAGAGTTTATTGACAACAGTTTTCAAAAATTTCCAATGAGCTCTAAGAAATCTTGGGTATTGTCCAACAACGTACATAATATTACTGGCAATTATAGCTTTGTTATCTTTACCCTTTTTTTGTTCACATAATCCAAGTAAATCTTTAATTACGGTTACTAAAAATCTTTTTTCATCTTCTTCGTGCATCGCACCAGAAATACTACCTATGGCCCAGCATAGCTACCCAAGGGAAAGTTAGATAAAATTGATGAAGTGATAATTATAACAAATATTACAAAAAAAAAAAAAAAATAAATAAATAAATACCGTGTTGAGATTCTTCCAAGACCATTCTGAACCATTAACTTGATTCTGAAGTTTTTCTGTCATAACACGTTCAGTATCCACATAGTCCAAATGAGTAAGATATACAAGAGTTTCTCTCATATTTTTATACAAATTAATAGAATCAGTGTCTTTCATGAATTCTCGTACAACCTCACCATGTTCATTTTCAACCACCAAAACTTCTTCAGGCTTAGCCATTCTACTGATCATTATATATCTGATTTTAGTCAAAACTGGACAGTAAAAGACTCTTCTATGCGAAATAGTCATACTCTTTGACATAAACAAAGGTGAAGGTGCCACAAATGGATGATCTTTATATAAATCAGCTAGTAAACCATTCCAGTACTCTAAACAAATCTTGAATATTTCAACTTCTTCAACCTCTGAGATTAACACAAGATAATGCAAGGCTTTCAATAATGTTTCATTTAATTGCTTCTTCTCTATTAATTGACCATGCTCTTTTAAAAAAGTGCAAAGAAACATTGCCAAATTTTGTATAAAATTTTGCTCTTGATTTTGTCCAACTGCATATGCTTCCCTTATATTAGTTTCAAGCGGAAGCATTTGTTCTAACTGTTGCATCGTATTTATGAATAATGCAACAAACATGTCATCATAACTTGTTACTGTCACAGCAGCAATTTCCGTGAGACAGTTAAGTGTAATATTTCTGAATATTGGTACATTTAGAAACTGAAAAATGGAAAAATATACATACATATATATATATATATATACATATATATATATATATATATATATATATATATATATATATATACACACACACACACACACACACACGCGCGCGCGCGCGCGCGCGCGCGCAATGCATATATAAGTAATACCACGTAGAGACTAAAAATATATAATACAAATAGTATACCTTAAATATTAGGGTGGTTATCAGTTTAGTTTCAAAAATATATCCAAGCGGTATCCAATTCAAAAACCTTAATAACGTTTCCAGAGTAACTGCTACTAATAGTACATTCTGCGAATTATCCATTACAAATTGGCAAAGTTGAAAAATTTGTGAAAATTCACTACACATTGTATCCTTCAAATGCTTAGCTTTTGTTTGTGTCATTTGACCACTAGAAAAGTCAAATACTTCTTCGGAGAGAAGTTTGAGAATTGCCATGTTATTTTGACAGAGGCTTTCATTTGTTTTACTTGCTCCAACAATGTCACTAATGAAAGATTCCCAATTCTTTGGCCATTCTCGTTTTAATACCTACAATTCAATAATAAATCATCATCAATTCACAATTCATAATCTTGAATTATTTGTAATAATGATTAATATCCATTACTCTCTATTACCTGCACTAAGATCATATTCAATTTGTTGAGGTAAACTTTAGAAGAATCCATTGTCTCTGGATCACTACTTGTTTTTATAATGAGGCCTACGATATATTTCTTTATACCCTCACATTGATTTCTAGGTAGTACTTTCCACCGTGTCTTAATAACTTGCTCCAAGATTTGTAAGGCATAATATTTTGTTTGCTGATTCTGTAGTAAATATGAAATAGAATGATATATTGAACAACAAATACATGATAAAAACTCCTCCTGATATATCTCATAAACATGTACTCTTTTGGCACAAAATAGGACTCAAAACAGCAAACTTGTAAATGTTTATCTAAATTGTTACATAAGTTAGGAATTCTACTATCCATTCTTTCAATTTTAATATTATACGAATCATTGCATTTATTTAAACTTTCAGTGTTATTAATGAAACACAAAGTGATATTAGAAGGGGTTTTATTGTCAATTTATATTGAGGGGAAAAAAAAAAAGAAAAAGAAAAAAAAAACTAAGTAAAAATTTTACCACTCTTGAATTCTACAACTTTACGTTCTTAAAATAAAAAATCCATCAATATTGACTTCCCCAGCGGCAACAAACCATAAATGACACGTAAAATATTTTACTTTATAAAATATAAAACAACTCCAATACATTGAACATTTGCATATAAATATGAAAATACTATATGTTACTATATCACAATTTACAACTTTTTGTAAAATTTGAGTAATAAAGAATAACACATTGCAGTTTGCTACTATTGTATTCTACACTTAGTACTTTGTAAATACTGAATTTGATTTCTTGAGTCTTGTTTCTCTGCAATTATCCCCATTTGTACTGTTCAACCGAATTATACCTATACAGCATCTACAATACATATAGACATGAATTTTCAATAAATATCTGTCTATATTCCGAACCATTACAACGAGCAATTTCTAAACTTTTAATATGAAATCTTAAATAATACTTTTTAATAATGTTAACTATATTTCGCACACTACTATATAGGAATGATTTTATACGAGTCAAATTCTTCTTCTTTGATAAGAATACTGTAATATGAACGAATATTATTAAATGTGTCGTTCTTGCATTGCAATATTATTACAATTTTATTTGAAATATACATTAGCTCATTATATATTGATAAATACATATGTACATATACCTCAGTTTTAATATGCCATAATCAAAATTACCTGAGAATACTCTAGAATGGTATCTACGCGAGTCCACGCGTTTGGATGCTCCTTAAGGGTAGTTAGTACCTCCTGGGCAACCCTTTGTTGCTCCCCTATTCCAGTGTACATACATCCTACTATATTATCAAGAAGTGTTATATCTAACTTCTGGTTAAAGTCCAATAACTTGGATGCTTGCTCTGCCAAAGTTGCCATTCCGTACTACAAATTTTCTTCCTTTCATACACTTTATCTAAACACAACAAATATTTTTTATATAATTACATGCAACTCTGTGCGCATAAAACAAGAATAACATAGATATATATAAGTATATTTATGAATAGATGTAAGCAGCGAATGATTTTCTCTGACTGACCAGTTTTATGATACACGGTGAAAAAAATGGCATCATTTTTATGATTTATAACATATTGAAATTACATTTATAGTAAGAATGTGTCACAAATTATATGCAAAGAAGAAAATCATTCCTAACTTCTGCGAGGGAGGTCACCGCACTGCGACCGTCCAACCTAACCTACATTTGACAATCTCAAACAAATTTTGTCGTTCGTAAAAGGAGTAAACAAACAATTTAATTGATCATATTCGTGACAGAAATGATGATATAATAGAATAAAAAATATCTTTAGAGAAAACATTGAAAATCTGCGGCGTTTCGGTCGCCAGGGCCCAATTTTCCCCGCTGCGTCGTTGTTCATAGATCGAAGTCAAAAGTGTCGTTTTAAACCTACATCAATGACTCTCATACGCAGATTCTCAATTCGGCGGTATAAAACACACGTTCCGCACTGGTAATCACGACCTTTTCGTGCAAATCACAAGCACAAAAGGATTAAACACACCGCTGCTGATTCCCGCGCGCGAACAATTTTGTTCTTCGTTTCACACACTCGCCGTTCCTCACCGCCTTTTTATCATCTCTTCTCTGTCCCACACAGCACCCCCTACCTCCGAACACCCCTCCCCTCTCGCGCTCTTTCTCTCGCACTATACTCTCTCGCTTCGTTCGTTCGCACGTCTTTCTCTCTCTCTCGCTCTCTCTTTCTCTCGCTCTCTCTCTCTCGCTCATTCCTCATCCGTTTTTGCTACATTTGCGATGTTCATCAACGAGGAAAGGTGGTATTCATCGTTGAAGGTATCCGATCGTCCACGAGAAACCTTAAACTCATCGTACCTTCGTTTCATGAATTCCAAAACGGAGTACACTCCTTTTTTCACTCACTCATAGCGAGAAACAAGAAAAACGGCCACACTGCGTTGTCGCCGAAACCCAACCTCGAGATTTTCGAAAATAACAAGATGGCCGAATAGTTTACGCGACCATTGCGAAGCAACGAAGAACGTGATTGGTTTCGTCAAATCTTGTCAACCAATCGCGTGACAGATAAACAACATTCTGAGCGACGACATCATGACGTCACGTGACTTCATAAGAGATACGTTTATTCTCCACTTTATTCCGTTTTAATTTCAGGATATATTTAATCATACATACATATTTATATATCGTTGTTTATTATCAATTTTCGAAATTGAAAGAATTTTTACGCTTCCTAATGAAAAAAATTGTCCTCTTTTTTTATATATTTACGTATTTTATTGTTGTAGTATATATTGATAATAGTATTTTTTAACGACATAATTTATTTTTCAAATTTTGTCTAGTATTAAGGACAGTTTTATTTAATGACAAATTTTTTACTGATCAATGCTGAAAATCAAAACTGCTTTGCATGCAAATATAAACGTTCAACCAATTATATATTGGCTTTTACGAAGAATAGATTAGAAAACTCCAATCATATCTGGCCTTTACAGTACGATGATTACGATTACGTAACACTTAAATATGACGCATATATGTAACTGCCGAGGAATAATTTTGACAACTAATAGATATTGAAAAGTAATAAAAAATCTCTCATTACATGCATTATGAATGTTTAATTACAATGATTATATGAATGAGATTTTTTTTTTATATAATAGACCAAACATATAACATTATATTTTATTATAAAAATCATCTCGTTAGTATGTATTATCCCGAATATCTTTATTCACATAAATTATTTAAGAGCACGAATGCGCTTAGCTTTATGTTAACGCATATTTGATTTAAACTATAGAAAGATAACAACGTAAAAAGATCTGTCTAAAGAAGATTTTAAAGTTTTACCATGAAACCTTTCGATTTAGCATGTATTGGCAAGTATTACGTGGTAAAAAAAGAATACATTTAAGTATGTTTGGAAAGACAGTTCAGAAGATAAGTGAGGTTAATCATAAGTTAATGATCTGTAAGATTGTATATTTGTTAGTTTAATATTATGGATGCTTTAAATTTATCCACACAAATGAAAGAAGATGATGAAGGCAAGAACATATATTTATTATGTTCATATATTTATATGTGTGTGTGTTTTTGAAAATACTAATAAAAGAAATATTTTATTCAGGTGAAAATAATGATAAGGTTATTGCTCTTAAAAATAGCATACCATTCTTGAAGGAGCTCTTTCATATACATAAAAAAGTTGGAGAAGGCACATTTAGTTCTGTTTACTTAGCTACTTTGAAATCATCGAATGGTTCTAAAAAATATGCGTTAAAACATTTGGTACCTACTTGCCATATAGAAAAGATAGAACGTGAATTGCAATGTTTAAAGCAAATTGGGTAAATAATAATGGAAATTAAATATAAAAATATATAGCTACCAATGTTACTTTATATATATATATATATGTCTATTTATGGAAGATTAAGATTTTATCATTTTTTAGAGGTCAAGATCATGTTGTCAGCTTAGAATTATGTTTAAGAAATCAAGGATCTGTTGTATTTGTAATGCCGTATTTGAGACATGATAAGTTTTCTGTAAGTTCACCATTGATTTTCATATAGTATTTGTAATGACTATAGCTTGTAATACAAATTTATTACACAAAAAAGAAGATTGATTAATAATGAAAACATGTTAATCAGGAATACATTCAAGATATGACAGTACAAGAAACAAGAGATTATATGAGAGCGCTATTAATTGCATTGCGAAGAGTACACAAATTTAACATAATACATAGAGATGTTAAACCAAGTAATTTTTTATATGATCGTTATAACAAAAGGTGATTATATTAGGAAACAATAAATATTCCCTTAATCTATTGCTAATTATATACCTAAATAAATAAACACTTTTAGATATTTATTAGTTGATTTTGGATTGGCCCAAAAATATACAACACCAGTATTAAATGAACAGAAGTCACTGAATGGTACAATGCAGTCTGTAAAAAGAAAAAGATGCGACGAGGTAAATTTGTTTATACAATAAGCTACTTTCACGTATAAATCGATGATGATACTTTATATCAATTAGCTCTATCCCAAATATTTTGATTTTTACAGAATAGCAAAAAAGTATCTTATGCTTCTGAAGAAAAAATGTGCATGAGTGATACATGTTTATGTTTTGGAAAACCTAAGATTTGTTCCTTATGTTTAACTAATCCTACCCAAACTGCACCTCGAGCAGGCACTCCAGGGTTTAGAGCTCCCGAGGTGCTATTAAAGTACCCATTACAAACACCAGGTATAAATTGCAAACAATTTATATTTCTAAATAATGATTAATATAGTGAGTACCAATTATATATATACACATACATATTGTATATAATTTTTAGCGATCGATATTTGGGCAAGTGGAATAATTATGTTATGTATCTTGAGTAGTACACAGCCTTTTTTTCGATCACCTGATGATTGTACAGCTTTAGCAGAAATAATATCAATATTTGGTACACAGAAATTACAACATTGTGCACAAAAATTAGGTACTTTATCTCTAATTTTCCTATATATATATATATATGTATCTTTTACTTTGATCTTTGTTTCAATTATTTTTATTTTAATTATTTTAAAACTAGGTTTTAATAGTCTTATGTTTTATTTATTTTATTTACCAACTTAGGTAAAAAGCTTATTGTTAGTGAAAATTTACCAGGAATTGATTTAATGACTTTATGTCAAAAATTGCAAAAAAGAAAAAAAATTTTTCCACAGACCAGTAATTGTAAAAGCAAGGTATTTTTATTGTTTTATTTTGATTTATCTGCGATCGTTAAAGGAAGCTTTTTGTATTAGTTAAATCTAATGAAATATATTTTTCTCCGATTTTTAGGTACCATCATCTTTTGTACAATATCCAAAAGAAGCGTACCAACTACTGACGAGTCTTTTAGATTTAAATCATAAAACTCGAATTACAGCGGAACAAGCTTTAGATCATCCATTTTTTAAATTATCATTATAGGTAGTTAATACAAGAAATTATTCTATAAATAAAACAAAATATATGTATATATACATACTGTATGACAAGTATACAATTTTTATACATTTTATTAACTACTGTAATAAATATTATTTTCATTATATGCATAACAGTCATACATATTTTTTTACATATTATTTTACATATCAATTTAATTTTATTTTACATATTAAATAAAGTTTTAGAAAATACAAAATGTACTTGTTGCATATCAATGAACCTATTCTTTTATTAAGTAACAATGGCCATATAATATATAAATAAATGCGGAATATTCTATTTATATTTATTATTTGTAAAATTATATGTATAAATAGTATAATGTATGCAATGAAATATGATAAGTACAATGAATATTATGAATATGTGTTAGTATACATGTTTAAGTAGTCTTAAAAAAAAAAAATACTTAACACATTATAAGGCACATTCATTAAAATGATACAATACTTTTGCAACGAGTGGTGTTAAAATATTATGATGCTACAGAAAGAATAAGTTTCCAGTCGGCAGCAGCTCCTAATGCTTGGATTGCCAAATCTTTAATTTTTTTATCTTGCACGGAATCACTCTGTGTTAAAGCCATTAAAATTTCCATTATATCCGTTTCTACTAATTTTGCAGCAACATCTTTTGAGCTTTTCATCATATTCAATATGATAACTACGCCTCGATGTTGTATTTCAGGTTTGGGATTTGCAAGCAAAAAGCGTAATATTTCCAACCAATTTTGCGCGTCAAACATTTTCTCAATAGCTTTGGTGCTTACTGATGTTAACATTGCTAAGGCTCCGGACGCAGCTATACATGTATCCTCATCTTCATCTTCACAAAGAATCAGAAGATATTTTGTTTTGTCATTTTCTTGTTCAAAATATTTTATCGTATCTTCACAGAGAATTAAATTATTTATCACTTGTGTAGCTGCGCGTTTCAACATTTCATGGTCTTCATACATATATGTGTCAATCTTTGAAAAACCACCTTCCTTCAGGATACGTTTTCTAACAGTATCATTAACGCCAGCTAAATTACATAATGCCATTAATGCTTCAAAATTTTCTAGTGCTGAACATTCTGGATTTAAAAGATTCAGAAATGGTCTTATAACTTCCATTATTCTTTGTCCAGGAAATGCTACTTCTGGATTTATTGTAATGCCTAAACGCGCTAACGCCTGAGACGCTTGTTTTTTCCCTTTATCAGTTCCATCTAAAGCCAAGGGTAAAAGAATTTTTGCACCTCCTTGTTGTACAACAATTCCTCTTACTTCTTGTTGACTACATATTGCATTAAAAACACGTGCTATTAATTCTTTACTATTCTGACTCTCTGTCTTAGAAAGAGAAACTAAAGCACTTGTTACACCTGCTTTAGCTAAAGTAATTAATCTTTTATTTAAAAAGTCTGGATCGTCGAATTCATGCTCTTGCGGTATATGGTGCTTAGCAAATTTTGCCAATTCTATCATCTCAGGTATCATCTCCTGTTTGTCATAGGCATTACATAAATTAACTAAAGTGGTAACTACTCCATATAGCACAGACTGATCTCCAGTTTTGGCAACTTCTATCATCGCCTGAATGGCATCACGATCTTCTATTAATTTTTCTTTAACTTCGGCATCAAATGTTAAATAGGACAACCCTTCTACAGCCCACTTTCTCATATCTTTTTGTTTTTTAGGATTAATCAAAAATCTTCTACAAGCTTCTGCTAATTTTTTCGTTGCACCATCGGCAAACGGTTTGATAGTTGCATCCGTACCACCTAAACTACCCAATTTACACAATCCAACCAAAGCTCGTACGCGAATTGAATCGTCCTTTGATTGGTACAGTTTCTTAAGTATATTTACACCTTGTGATATTATAGCTGTAGCTTTATCTTTTTTAGATGCTGCAGCTATGATACATTCGCATGCAACTTTCTGTTGTAATGGATCTTCTGTACCTGCCATTACAAGAATCATTTCCATAACACCTTCTTTAGCAACAACTGAATTTCCCACATCTAAAGGTCCAAGTAATAGTGTTGTTATTGCAACAACAACACGTACCTGTGGATATATAAAATTAGTTTAAAAATCATTTTAAACTAATTTAATTTAAAAATCATTTATTGATGGAGAAGTTATAAAATCCAATATATCGATACCTTCGACTCTATATCCGGCGTAAGCAATTTGTCTTTTATGTATTCATCAATAGCATTTCTGAATTTTTCTTTCGCAGCATCATAATACATATTTTCATAAATTTTGGCCAAACAAACGCTCATTATAGTACGTGTAGATGGAGTTATATCCATTGCAGACTCATATTTGTATTCTTCTAACTCACTGGCAACTTCCATCAATCTCTGGAGACCGTGGATTTCTACCAAACGTTCTGCCCAATTTAGCGCAGTGTAATGTATATTGCGCATTATAAGTTCTATTATTGCATCCCTGGCTTGACCGGTAATCGTTCTATTTGTTGTACTATATAGTAAACAAGATAAGATGGTATCTATTTCTTTCTTATATTGTTCACATAAATCCTTATTAGGTTTTGTATCTGGTTTATTATCCATACCACTATAACTGTTTAATATGATCTGAAATATTAAACATATGCTTTTATGTATATACATGTGTATATTTATACGATATAAAAATGTATAAAAAAAATTAATTTTTGATATTACTAATTAATTATACCTGCATGCAATATTGAGCTGCATTAACTCTTTCTATATTTTTACTGTTGATCATTTCCAAGACCCAAGGTATACCAATAATACTCAAGACTTGTTCGGTTTTACTAATATTGTCTTTACATAATTCAGCGACAATACGAATAGCGGCAATAATTATTTCCTCATTCTTTTCTAATTTTAATAATTTTGTTATTTTAGATACTACTCCCTCGTTAAACATTATTTCTGCGCCAGCTCTTTCACGAGAAAGTACCAACAGATTATTTATTGCTGTTTCCCGTTTTTCTTTATCTTGTTGCAGATCGAAAGATATATCAATCATTTGCAATACCTAAAACAAAATTTTAATAACTATATTAATCATGTTATTTATTTGCTTATATATATATATTTTTGCTACAAAATAGAGAAAAAGAATAAATAATAATACATGCCTTTGAACTAACACGAGAATTCTGTTTATAACGATCTTGTACAATTTCGTGTAGTCTTGCAATTATAGGTTGAATTGCTTTATTACTAGGATCTACAGATACAATGAATCTAGCATCCCTATATGCCTCCTCATATCTCTCCAAAGCTTCTAGTGCTTGACATCTGCGAAATAAAGCCTTTGGATCTTTTTGGCAAATTTTGAGTGCTTCGTCGCAGTCTTTAATCGCTTTGTTATAATTTTGTTGCTTCAAAGATACCGCAGCACGATTCTTATAAAAAATAGCTTTCTCAGTATTTTCCTCTTTCGTAAGGTTGAGAGCATTCGTGTAACAACTGAATGCTTCAGTCCAATTGCCTTTATTAAATTCTTCATTGCCCTTTTCCTTCCACTCTTGCGGTGTTAATGTTGCTTTTGTCATCTTAGTATATAAAATGTTATTATATATGTATTTTATTTTTTTTAATCCATATAATATATGTAAAAAAATAAAATAAATAGGCTTATAATAAATTTTTACCTTTTATCCCCTACGCGCGCGTTTATCGACTGATAAAGTTTTTTATTTATATTATCTCGAAAAGCACGTCCAAACGAATGTTACAACTTCTTAGATGAAACTGTCACTCTAGCAATGATCACTTATCAACTTATACACTTCGCGTCGGAAAGTTTTCTATTACCATTACTATTCTTGCGTTATATTAAAAGGAGATCAGAAATATCTAGACTTTACTAGATAGTCGAATATTTTATTTTTAGTATCGTCGTAGGTCCACGTTGAACGGAAACGCAGTTTATTCGATTAAAAATAGACGACATTCCCGTTGATATAGATGGATTTCTTTTTACCGGTTTTATAAAACAAATTTTTATATACAAATATATTACCTTCTTTTTTCTTTCTAAAACTACTTAGATTTTATTAATAAGTAAACGATAATCTCGGAGTACTCCATTTCTCATATACGTTTGAGAGAAATCTATGATATAAAAAAAACGGTATACTTGAATTAACCTAAAAGAAAATTTGCGTGAGGATAAAGAAGCTCGCAAAAATTTGTAACGTTAATCGCATCGTTCTTTTTCGTTTTTTTTTTTTTTTTTTTTAGGAAGTGGACTATGTTTATTTTTATAATAATCCATCGATTAGATAGCCTTCGCATATTAGGGCCGTTCGTTAACCATGGTTTGCGCCAACAATGAGTACATGCGTGAATTTTGAATCGATTTTAAATACGAAGTTTTAAAAGCGAGGACAACGATTTTTTCAATTTTGCGATAAAGGTTTGCTTGATTCGAGAGAAAAAATCTTGTCAAAAAATGACGTCTTTCCAAAAATAGTTTATGAATAATAGTAGAGCCATTTGAAAAATTCGAAAAAGCGAAGTCATCTTATAAACCTTCATCCTTAAAATGACGCTACGTTCATCGAAATCGATCCAAGAATCGAGCATGGACTCGCGCTGTTCGTAGAAACCGAGAAATGTTGCTTCCGACATTTTACGTGAAAAGAAGTTAGTTGCACAGTGGCGCTTCTTATAGATTGCGGCAAAATAAAGAACCTCATAACACCACACTGGTTTTCATATATAAACGCTCGAGTGACGTGTGTTTTGTTTACGTGAAATAGACGATCGCTTATTTGTTGTTATGCGTAGTGCGCGTGTCTGCATTGATTAATGCACAGATTATGTTTTATATTTTTTGTTTAATTAATAGCTTCACTGAAAGACGCTTTACGGAATGTAATATTGTTTAATTGTTACGTCATCGTACACCGAGTGCATTGTACATCGTTTAAATAATTATAAAACGATCGTATCTATAAGATGATTAAATGTAGCGGTACTAAATAAATCTATTTCGACGTTTACTCCTCGAAGTACGAAAAGAAACTAACGTAGTAACTCGTATATACCTTTCAATCGTCCTTCTTGTTGACATTATACGATCGACGCACTGTGAAAGAAAAATATTTTAAATCCAACGCGTCTTACGAGCTATGCGACACTTTACGGAACGTAAAATTGTTTAATTGTTACGTCATCGTACACCGAGTGCATTGCACATCGTTTAAATAATTATAAAACGATCGTATCTATAAGATGATTAAATGTAGCGGTACTAAATAAATCTATTTCGACGTTTACTCCTCGAAGTACGAAAAGAAACTAACGTAGTAACTCGTATGTACCTTTCAAAGGTCCTTCTTGTTGACATTATAAGATCGACGCACTCTATAGCTTGACATTATTTATTATGACCTTCGTCATTCGTACTAATTGTATCACACGCAGTCCTCGTTCGTCAACGTTATTTTCCGGACGTTTTCAAATCTGCGCTTCCCTTCATTATTCCCATACGTTTAATTTCTCATTTATATTATCACATATATTTCTCATATGTTAGATTAGTAATTCTCGATCGCTTTAATAAATCAAAAAGAAACAAGAATTTGTGGTTATGTTCTTGTGAAAGCTACAAGAAAGTAAATACCTCAAACTACAATTCGATGGAAGAGAAATGCGTCGTAATAATTATTTAAGTAATGGTCGAAAGCGTGAATTTAAATAATTCTTCATCCTTATCTTCGTCGACGAGTTTACAAGACTTCGCCTGGATGCAATTACAGGTAAACGTTTTTCTTCATTTTAATCACGTTACATCACGCTCATTGTTCTAATTATATTTTATTAATCATTTTCATTAATTCAACATATTATATTGACATGGAACATATAAATTACGTATATGTATAATTTGATCTTCCATTGTGCGTTTGCAATAACAGAATCATCGATTCAACGATGCAACTAATTGTAAGGTTATTTCAGATCTCTGATTAGATATTAAATATTTACAATCTTTCGTACGAACAGTAATATATATATATATATATATATATATATATATATATATATATATATATATGTTATGTACAAATACGAATGTACAAATTAAAGAATAAAGATTTAATTAAAACTAATATATTAGATATACGTAATTAACATTAATTAAAAGTTATGATTTATTTTTACTAAGAGTATCAAAGTACATATGTATTATTATCGAAATGAATAGAGCACCGTGAAATAAGACATTGACGTTTTTACGACCTTAAATAAAAAGAGAAAACAATTGTGTCTATATATATATATATATATATATATATATATATATATATATATATATATATATAACGTATTATTAATATATTAAACGTAAGACGCTATATATATACGTTACCGTTCCAAAACTATAATGTGAGAGTACGCATAGTTTCATAATAATTAATGGAGTACTGTTCGTACTTCTTTTTATTATTATCAATAATAATTTTTGTGCTTTTATCGGAGCGAGATACCAGAGTCCATTGTATCTACAAATTGACAGAATTATTATGAAAAAATATTTTTTTTTTTAATCATTTATTTAAATAATTCGATATTTCGAGAATATATTATTACTAACGCCTTTTTCAATAACAATTCACTGTGATCTAAAACTTTTTGTCCAGGATAAACACAAAGATATCCATGACATATAAGGCTTCCTAATAAAGCGAAATATATTAATACCTCGTACTTCCCAAAAAGTATTTTAATCTAATAAATACAAATAATCCATATAAATATACTCAACAATGTACATAGGTAAACAAGTGAAGATAAATTTATCAAAAGAATAATGTAACGATAAACAAATAAAAATTATTACTTACTTGGACGAAAACGATACTCGATAAAATAACGACGATTAAAAATTGAATAAAAAAGGATAATTCGTGATAGGAAATGATGGTTGCGACGAACCTTGATCGAGAAAAAATATAATATCGATTATGAAATCATAGGTTTCGAATAAATTTCTTAAGAAAGAACAATTAAAAAAAAAAATAGTAATAAAGATATCTGTTCGATATTATTAATATATTAATAATTAAAAATATTTAAGTAAAGGTGATTAACATTTACTATATGACAATGTGCATGTTATATGAATGTTATTTGATGTTTACATATATATCTTCCATCGATGATTGCAATAAAAATATAGAGAGAAAAAAATTGATTAACATGAAAAAAAATCATTGCTCTGTTAATAATCCGTGGTAATTATTAATTTTTTCGAAATTTGTAATGACGAAAATATTTTTTTTTGTGTGTGTAATTATGCGATATCAAACGGTACTAGAAATATCTTAATAAAATGATGAAATTTAGATATAATCATTGATGATGCAACCAATGAATCCGAGCCATATTGATACCAACTCTAAGATTCTTGTGTGATATTTAATACAATCAGCTATTCTATATTTAGCCTCGTAATAGGCGTTATCCCTATTGGTGTTCTCTAAATTTTGATCGTAAATATGTTCCAATCTGTAACTAAAAACAACAAATAAAAAACATTCATATGATACAGCAATCGAGAAACGACAATTATTATAATAATGAGTATAGTATTAGTTTATTCACTTTTGTTAATGAAAAAAAAAAAAAAAAGAAAGGAATTAAAATCCCATATAACGCATTAGATGTTTATTATAATTGCACGATTAGATTAGATATATTTTGTTTTTTTTTGTTGATCTCCCGACACATACCATTCTTAGTGAAGTATCTAATTGTGAAAAAAAATAAAAGAAAAAGAAAAAAACTCATGCATAAAATACATAGATTTACGTACCAAAGTATTTTGAACATACTACAACAATGTTGAGCAAACATAAGAAATATACTTTCTGTAGTGATTAGTATGGTAACGCCGAAAAACATAGTTATCCAGGTGTGCAATAGAATAGGATAGAAATATTTCTCTACGTCGAGAAAATATTCTGCCTGATACGAAAATTTACGAGTTCTGGTATTGTTAAGCGGTAAAACGACATCCAATATGCATGGCGTCAACGAAATCAAATCTACGAAACCCAATGATAAGTAACTGAACACTGGAATATAATTAATGAGATGTTATACATATAAAAAAAAAATGCATGGAAATTTAGATAGTTCCAAATGTTTTTACCTGTAAGAAACAGAGTATAGTTTCTACCTTCTTCAGCATAAACTTTGATTATTTCAATTTCTTCTTTCGTTTTTGTTGCATTCCAAACATCTTTGATATCTTCCAACAATTTTTTAAACTATGGTATGGCCATGGAAAAAGTTTTTTTTTTTTTTTTTTTAATCGAATTTTATAGTTCTAATTATTTATTTATTATCGTTATTATTTTTTTTTTTTAATCTCTTACCTTCTTTACATTGACAATGCAATTACAATATCTTATTATGCAAATAACGTTGGATAATAATGTTATTAAAATTTCGAATATAAGATCCAAATCGTGTCCAGCTCTAACGAGTTTAAATATCTAAAGTTTTTAAAGAATAGTTATATATTGTGCAAGAGAGAAAGAGGTAGAGAGATAGAGAGGGAAAGGGAGAGAATGTGTGCGAATTATCGAAATAAATAGAAATAAGAATACATATTCGAATGTTTCGTACCTGACCTAACAGAGCTGTACCAAAATATAAAAAAACGATAATCATAAGACCAAATTTCATTCTGTAATCTTGATAAGGCCATTGGCCGATTATTAAAAAAAGTAAACGATTGAGTTTGTAATAGTGATTAGTAAAAGAATCCATCTTTCTTCTTTTTCTTTCTTTTTTTCAATTCCAAGTGGCCGAAGAAGATTTTCTACGATCGTTTGATATCAAAGAAAAATTTTTGCTTATGTTCTCTTAAGAAACACCAGAGAAAATGATAAAGTAAAATCGCGAAAGATTCGAGTTTTTCTTTAGCTAGTATTTTTCTTGTTTTTTTTTTGCGAGTGTATTGTACGTAATTATCGAAGTGTGAGTGATACAACGAAAGCATATTATTTTGTATTCACGTTTACCCTATAATTTTCGATAGAAAAGTTTGCGAAGTATCGAGGCGATCGATAAGATTCCTTTTCGCAGAATTTTTCTGAAATACACACCCTTCGGTGTAACGTCGTACATAGAAACCTCTTATTTATCAGTCGTTATATACGTTTTCTTCTTCTACGTCAGTCTTTTTATTTTTTTTTTTTCGTTCACATTTTACAAATTGATGCTTTTATCTGGTGATATCTGTCCGCCTAGAGAAATACTCGTCGAACTCTTTGTATTTTCATTTTCGTTTTCTCTTTTCTTTTTTCTCCAAGTTGAGGGGTGAACAATTCATAAACGTCTTCGTTTTATAAAAGTGTAACGTGCAGTAGGTTTATATAGTGATCGCTAGAAACAAAGGATAAACGTCTATTATATTTGATAAAAATAATTTTTTTTATCGAAGACTATATTTTTATCACGCAAAGATATATATATATTCGATTTTTTACATAATTATTAGTTATTAGTTTGTTCTCATACGCGCATGTATGAACGTATTGCCTATCAATAGGAACTCGATACTTTAGTTATACATCTCATCGTTAGATGGTGCTCCGAACGATCGATCAGTTACCAGTGAAAAGTTATCAAATATCTATGTTAATATGTAAACGTGTGTAAACGCATGATTATTTAAATGTGAAAATGGAGGTTATACGAGAACGTTTAAGGGAAACAATTAATACAGAGAGAAAGGAGCAACGTGCTATAGCGATTAATAAGAATCGTCCTGCTCTTGGAGAGTGCATAGAAAATGCATCTTATTCATCGGTATTCGTTACAGAGATGGGAAAGAAGCTTAAAAAGAAGACGCTTAATGTTAACGATTATCGGCGTTTGCAAAATGCCTTAATTCAGGTTATAATTAATATTTCAAAATTAATTTGCACGAATGCCCATGGCAATAAAACGTTGCCAAGCAAAATATTATAATTTCAATATATTAATTTGTAATAATTTACAGTCGGAATTAAATATTGAAACATTGTTAAAAGTTGATAATATAATATTTGCATTGGCACGGGATATTTCTGGAAACAATCCAATCGCGCAATTGGGTGCTACAAATTGTTGTTGTAATATTGCTCTTGGTAATACAAGAGCATGCACGGCAATAGCTAAACATGTATCTCCGTATATAGTAACAGAATGCGAAAGTTTAAATCGTCCTTTATTAGTAAGATAATATAAATATGTTCTTTGATATTCATATCCTTAAATTTTGACGTGGTAAAATTTATCATTGATATATTGAATTTTAGGAAGTATGCCTTTGGACTATTGGAAATTTATCCAATGGAAGTAAGAGGGCATTTGAAATTTTACATGCACAAAAATGTTTACAATATATAATTGTATTGATACAAGAATGCGATAATGCCATTCTTCCTTCTGTGATATATGCAGCTTTGCACTATATATATGGTGGTTCTTCTTCCATTACGTATGTATTTAAAAAAAAACATGATAAAAAATTAGTTATCAAATTTATTATTTATTATTTTTATACGTTCTCTAATGTTTTAGGGAAACTGAATTGGTAGAGCTTGCGGAAGCGTGCAGAAGCAAAAATTTGTTAGAACAAAATGCTGATACTCTTTGGTTATTGGCATTATTATCTTCAAATGTAGCATGCAGCAAATCTTTATATTATGCGTTACCATCTATTGTAGATTTTTTACATCAGTCTTCTTCTAATAATTTTTCTAATACTACTTTGGTATGTATCCTTATTCATTCTCTTGAGACTATATTCTATTTAACTGATTATTAATATTTTTTCATACTTGATATGTCTTCTCGTATCTAATGAGATGAATTATGTCAGATTGCGGCGTGTTTACGTATATTGGCGAATGTACTGTCTAACGCTTCTGAAGAAATTGTAAATATATTTTTAAAGAATCCTAAATATTCTTCCTTGGATGTAAAAATTTTATTAAGAGGATTATTGTTTCATTGTCATAAGTACATAAGAAAAGAAACCATGTGGTTGTTAGGTGAGTAATTCTGTTATATTGAGTCATAGAATTTATGAAATGAATGAAATGTCTTTGTAGGAAATTTATGCAATCATGCATCTTTAAATATTAATCAAACAATCCGAGATATCATCTCATTTTTGTCACCATTGGAAGAAATTATTGCGTCCACAATGGGATAATATGTATGTATCGGCAATAATATGTATATATTTTTATAAATGGAAAGTACATGTAATTCGTTTTTATTAATAATATGTATTTGTGTCGTGTTTAAAATTGAAAAATTTTACAGTAAAAAAGAAAAAAAAAAAAAGAAATCAATCGAAGAAGGCTAATACTTTGTTTTAACTGGAACAAATTGCTTTTCAGATTCTCGATTCCATTGACTCGAAATATCCTCTATACATGGCACTCTTATAATGTTAAAGTATATATTGCCCATGAGATCGGCAATAGAATTTTTTGTAGCTTTCAAACAAGCGTAAAATAATTCATCACAAGTACAATGAGATCTGAAACAGGTGAGATAAAAAAAAATGATATGAAGACTTTTTTTTTTACAACGTATTATTTACCATTACTTATTATTTTAAGATATATAATCAAAATTAATTTTTTTTTTTTAAATACATATAAATCAAAAAATACTATATTATACTTACTTAGTATATAAAGAATTATTATTTAATTTGTAACGTGATGTTTGAGCTCTCACTTTTACAGGACATAAATCATGATTGCGACAGCATCTGTAAAGAAAAAATATTTGTAACATTTATTCCACTCGCATATCGATATATTTACTAACTTATTCTAACCTATCAATATTTGCCTCTCGACCCAAATCGTGATAATTTTCAGCAATATCTCCAGTTCCGCACCATTTTGTCCCTTGAAAGGAAGTATGTAAAAATCAAGTATTTCAATGGGATACTTTCAAAAAAAAGTTAAAGTTTGTGAAAGAGAGTTATGATTAACCTGGTATAATTCCTGATAACAATGTCAATGAACTTATACGGGAATAACCCTTTTCGTTTCGCGTATCTTCAGAGATAGATAAATCTTGCGATTGCGGGCCATTCAATGTTTCACATTGTTGCATAAGTTTTATCATCTGCTGAAACGACACTTTTTGTGGATTTACAGTTAATGATAGATTTCGAAGTACTTCGTTGGCTTCCTCTGGTTCACTGTATAGGACGAATATATATATATATATATATATATATATATATATATATATAAATTTAATTTATTTAATTTATTTATTTATTACCATTTTTTCGTAATTGACAAATATAATAGTAATACTTACTATATTTCGATAAGATTGCAATCGTGTAATACGTTATTAACTCCGAGATCAACTATGGCAACGGTTTGTTCGTAATAATAAACCGCTCTTACGTACGTTAAAAAATTAAGTTCCGACGTAACTCCTCGCAATCCTTTGAAGGTATTTTTAAAAAAAATAGGCTTTTGCAAACTCCTGGCAGATAATGTTAGGAAAAAGAATATTATCATATTCGTCGAATTCATTTTAATCATATAAAAATATATTCCTCCATAGATCGAATTAATATATCCGAATGAGATCTATAATATTATATCTTCCACGATGGTATTTATACCTGAAACCTTACATTTTAATCTTAAACAACGACAATAACAAATATATATATATATATATATATATATATATATATATATATATATATATATATATACTGATAATTATTTTCGAAGTCTCGCATAAGACCCATCCGAGATTTATTTAATTAGTTAATAACATACGTGGATTATTTGCAAAATATTACTTAGTAATATCACTGTGCGCGTAAATTTTTTTTGCGACTAACGCTTTTTCTGTAACTGAGACGTAAAAAAAAAGGAAACACACCACTCATATTGTATCAATTATAAATAATAACATTCTACCAGGCAAATTATCCTACCTCAGGAAGTCGTTAAATACGAAACAGTTAAAAACAACATCGCGTAGTTTTTTCTTGTTTCTTTTTTCTTTTCTTTCTTTTTATTTTTTTTTTTTTTAAATAACTCTTTCTTTTCTACTTTCTTAAGCAACGACACTTACCTTGAAAAAGTTTTAAAATATATGATTTCCATGATGTTCGATGTTGAAGAGTTCATCGAAATGTAACAATTGATTCGTATAAATCGTTTCAAATTATACGACGACGAACAAACTTTTCTTTCTTTCTTTTTTTGTTTTTTCTTTTTCTTTTTATCTCGCGGATTTCACATACTTTCACTGCGTAACGTCGGACACCGTACATACGTAATTCGGTCTTGATTTTGCACTTTCATTTATTGTTAGTCGGGAGATGGTCTACCGATTGATTTAAATGAAATTTAACTGAATATAACTGTGCGCGACGGGTCTAATATCTTATTTCCTTACGTTAGCGTGCCCCTCCTCCATCAGTTGCGACGACTTTATCGTCGTGCGACGGGGGATTTACTGAACATTCACTTTGACTAGGACGAAGAAAGTGGGGCGCATGCAAGAAGTAAAAAAGAAAAGGAAAAAAAAAGAAGACAGAAAAAACGGAGATACTTGCATTACTATACGGATAGCGCAAACCATAGCTTTCTTTACAAATTTTGTAAACCGCGTTTCACCGACGAACGTTGGTAATTGCGATGCTTTGAAAAATTTACTCTTTGAAAGTTTGCTCTACATCTATACGTAAAAAAGAGAGAGAGAGAAAGAGAAAGAGAGTACATATTATATATATATAAAAAAAAAAAATGGTTATGCATAATATATTTATATATTTATATATATATATATATATATATATATATATATATATATTTCGTATTCAATTGAAAATAATTACAAAACATGGTAGAGTTAAACGTAGAGGAAAGAAACGTTTCTTCCGTGTTACGTTCTTCTTCGTTAAAAAGGAGAAACTGTCACGTAACATTGGCACGATAGCCTAGTTATCGGAGAAGAAGTCTATAATCAGTCTTCGATCGTGGATCATCAAATGGATCACGGGTCTTATTTCATACGGTATCGTATCGACATAACAGAGATCTGGAAGATTTTGGATGATTCGACGAAAAGGAAAGAAGAGAAAACCGTAGCCTTTTCTTTTTTTTTTTTTTTAAACGTAAAGCTGAAATTAATCGTTTATGAATGATTTGGTTTTAACGGTTGCAATCCTTGAGGAGAGGCTGTTGATTTGTTATTGGCAGGATTCGTAGAATATTGACCTTCGACTCGTACCGTGCTTAAAGTGATGCTGATGGGAGTAGCATTGGATAATTGCAATCTTACAGGACATTGTCGGTAGCCTAAAACGTAAAGATTGTAAGAAATTTTGGGGATGAATACTGTGGGGAGGGGGAGGGGCGAGGGGCGAGGGAGGGAGCTCTATCGAATTAGCGTTACCCGCGTGATGAGGACCGGAACAGTGACAACAGATAGGACTATTTCGTGGCCTTGGACAAAATTCGACGCTATGAGGTTCACCACAGCGAACGCATCTCGGAAGGTGTCGACAATTAGCAGCTACATGCCAAAAGCCTTGGCATCGATAGCATTGAAGAACGCCATCGCCCTGATGAGGATTCGATGTTTCAGCAGGATGTCCCGGAGGAAAATTACCAGGAGGAATTGGCGGCATAGCTGCATTTCCGGTTCCGGGACGCCACCATCGTTCGGGAATGGCACTGAATCGTGCAGCACCGAAGAAATCTAATCCTTGTCTCAACAGGAGCTCGTAATGTTCCGCATCCAAAAGCTAAAGCATCCCAAT
The DNA here is from genome assembly GCA_918808275.2 of Dolichovespula sylvestris. Taxonomy (NCBI): domain Eukaryota; kingdom Metazoa; phylum Arthropoda; class Insecta; order Hymenoptera; family Vespidae; genus Dolichovespula; species Dolichovespula sylvestris. The sequence continues at coordinate 9,223,989 of OU964965.1, forward strand.
CGTCGTTTTACTCTTCGCGTACGAGATGACATCGACTTTCGTTATTCAATCGTTTCGAATAATTACCTCAACGCGAACATATTGACGCGATCTCTCGATAATTCCGGTCGCTATTCCTTGCTTCGCCAAAGCAGAGCTCAAATCTTGAAGCGGTATTGCCCAGGGTACGTCACGAAGTAAAACGGCTTGTCGGTATCTAGTATCCCTTGGGGCAAATCTGGCTACCTGATATAAAACTCATTACTTTTTAGATATGTAAGAAATATTAACGATCTCTATTAACACGACCACGACATACTTGTACGGGTCCTTCGAAGAGCCGTGTAAAATCACAACGTTGTAAGAGATTGTCCACGTCGGTTTCTCGATCGAACGTTACGATGAAGCCGCAAGAGGTTTCAGAAATTTGCCATGCACCCGAAGGCTCCGAGGCAACGATAGCTTCCTCCAATCGGGACCGAAGATTTTCTCCATCTTCGATAATTACGAATACAATGAAGCCAGAAGGAATGTTAAAAGTTCGAACGTTTTTTTACTCTCTCTCTCTCTCTCTCTCTCCCCCCCCCCCCTCTCTCTCTCTCGATCGACCGATCTACCTTGATCTTGGTTATCCTGATCACGAGGAATACCGCTGCAGGAAAGATAGAGAGAACACGTAAGCTGTTCGTCCGAATTAGGCGAAGAACATGGTTGTTTCTCTACAATTTCTTGTTCTTCCTTTTTATCTACGTCCTCTTCCATCCTTTGCAGGACCTCCCTCGATCACCTAAAAAAAAAGAGGCTATACATTTAATAACATTTGTTCAGTTATAACGATAGGGTTTATATCCTTTACCTTAAATACGTCTTCTAATCCTTTTTTTAATGAAGAAAACATGGGCCTGGAGGAGGCATGACCCAATGATCGCGTCATTCATTGCCCTCTCCTACGATCATAACAATATCGATTCTCTCGTGTCTCTTTTTTTAAAGTCGATTACTCATTGACTGGCAATGTTCGTTGATCGTTTCATCGTTAACTACTCTAACGTTTTTGGCTTTCGTGAAATATAATTGGTGATGTTCATCGCTTATTGCATCTCCACAAATAAATAACATTTGATCGATTATTTTTTAAAACGGAGAAACGAAAAAGAAAATAGTTACATATTCGTAAATTACAATGGATTAAAACACGTCGTACGTTTCTCGTGTTTGTACGCATCAGAAAAAAAAAAAAAAAAAAAAATCAGATTTTTGATTAAAACTGCCTTTTATTTATTTCTTTCTTTTTTTTTTGTTTTTTTTTTTTTTTGTTTTTTCTTTTCCTCTTCTTTTTTACTTGTCTCATATCTCATCCGTCGTATTATCTCTTTCAATGTTACGAGTTTCATCCGGTTGATTCTGTTCCGTGTTTTCTTCGGCGATTGGTCGAATAGATAAAATATTATATAAAGCACGGGGGAATAGGGACGTCGGTCCTAACACGTGTAAACGTACGTCACATTTTTCCAAAATATATTTCCATTTTAAATCTGCCCGCTGAGCCACCGCCATAGCCTGTACCCAATAGAAATAGAAATAATATCGTCTATTATTAATCGCTTTGATAATTTAATGCGAACATTTTTATTTATAGAAAAATACATTGAGATAGAAAATAATCAGAGATGTATAGGAAAAAAAAGAAAAAAAGAGAAATGTGCCGTGTCTGGTCGTATCTGATGAACGAAAAAGACCTCCCGACCTCGTACGTATACGTGTATGCGTAATACGTACTCTGTTTAACGATACGTATCGGTAATATACAGGAAACCGGTTAACCATTACCATTCTGGTATTTCTCCGTACTCTGTATTCTATACTCGTTTTAGCTCGTGTGCATACAAATACGTTACGGTTGAAATAATAAGAAGGTAACAAAAAGGAACCAATCGCTTCGAAATATGTATATCAGTGTTAAAAAATGTTAATACTATTTGGAAAAGAATTTTAATTTGTTTTTATTATCGTTGGTTTCTCTCTCTCTCTCTCTCTCTCTCTCTCTCTCTCATTTTTCTTTTTTCTTTTGGTTTTCTTTTTCGTAGAATTCTAATTCAAAATTTGGTGATAAAGTTTTCACCTGAAATTCAACTGCCGTGCAACCAAAAGCACATTCCGCGCTCTCTCCGCTTAATCTACAACCAATTAGATATCCTGTATCGTCCTTTAAATTTACTTTTACATTTATGGTCGTTGCGTTAAACGGCGCACGAGTACCGTTGCCACATGGACAATCCAAATTCATACAACAATCACGATTTTCGATCACCGGTCTTTTACATAAAGCACTGCAAATTCAATGATTTCATCACCATCATATATATATATATATATATAATATATACATACATATATGCATATAATTATATACTCGTTAGAAAATAATATTAATAGAGATAATAATACCATCTCGTTGATATTAAACCAGGATTAGCATCGTCTACATTCATATCGGTTACGATAGCTTTCAAGATAGTTGCGAATTGTAATCTTCCGTCTTCGACGATAGTTACTTGATTTAAACGTTCTGAAATTTCTTCTATGGTCATCACCGTGACGATCGTATCGGCTGTTTTTCATAACGATTGTAAAATATACGATCTCTCGCCGATCTCGATTTTGTAGAAAGGAATGTAAAGGAAAAAAAAAAAAATATTTATTCTCACGATTAGGTACTGCAAAGGAATCTGTCGAGAGAACGTCACGGCTGTAATGATCTACCGCTTTTCTTACGAGCTTCGTCTCTGGTATATCGGGATTCTCTGTTATCAGTGTTCTTCTTACTAAATTAATAATTCTATTGTAACATTGACTTTTCAAATGATATAATATAAAAAATATATATATAAAAAAAATTATATAATATAAAAGAGAAATATATAATAGAAAAAAAAAAAATATATATATATATATAGGACCTATACTTATGACCGTTTTCTTTTTGAATTTATCAAAAATGATACGAGCGTCTGCTAGAAAAAGAACCGTATTTTTTGGTTGCCACGAGGCCGCTCTTTCTACCCATTCGCTTTCCCAAAGTATAAAAACAATTGGCGAGTCGCTTGAACCATCCGTTGCTTCGAAATTGCGACATTTTAACTTCCTACCATCACGTGTAACTATATTACGTTCTCCGCTTACCTAAACTCGTTGTTATAATGATAACGCTTGAAAAATCATTTTCTTGAATTTGAAAAGAAGAGAACAAAAATTACACGACAACGTACAAACGTAATCACGACCAAAATGTCGACGTATTGATCGCATAAGTTTTCTATTTGATCCAATAAAAATTTTAAAGTTTGCAAACTCTGCACGCTCCTAGTCGGTATTGTCAATAATCTCTCATAGATATGTTGTATAGGCGCATCGTGTTTTTGTACAAGCGAGATACCTTCGTTCACTATTAATTTATATGGAATAGATACAAATGGTACAAACATTTCGTCCTTATCCTCCGCTTGTCGAGCTATAATTTTCGCATTTATCACTTCAACTGAAATAATATGTTAATACGTATAATGATGCAATAAAAAAAAAAAAATAATAATAATAATAATAATAATGATGGGCTAAAATGATTTATACTGGCATAATATAGTGTGCGTATTTAAAAAAAAATAGAAAGCATTCGCATGCATCCACTTGGCAAACTATGAGTTTATCTACACGGCCTTGTTATCAGAATAGTTGAATATTTAATTGCAATGTTGCTATGTGCAAAGTCTCCTTGAACGTTGATATGAATATTTTAATCTATTTATAGTATCAAAAGAGAAGAAAAAAAAATTTAATAAATTTATATAATAAATTAATTATAATTATTAAATAAATAACTATATAAAATGACCTCTATAAAATAATTTATAAATTTAAACGCGGGTAAAATAACTTATTGTGTTATTTGTAATGACATAGTATTTTTTTTTTTTTAAATCATTTATATATCATCTTATCGCTACTTGGTATATTTATCTATACCGTTTTGTTATTTGAGTAGTAAAATATATCTAATCGCAACGTTCAAGTTTCCTTGAAAGGTAGTCAATAACTTGTCAATAATTATTATAATTATATTTTACATCAAACGACAATGAATTGTACATACCTACGGTACCTATACGAAATGTGGCAACTAATTTTTTAACGAATTCCACTGTACCCCATACAGTTACATTAATAAAATCTTCTTCGGAATCTCGTAGTGTAAATGTCCAGACTGCACGTTCGCCATTATTAACTGCAACAAATTCGTTCAAAAATTGTTGAACGGTCATGTTTAATAAATACAACAGAACGTTTGTAAAAAAAAAAAAAAAATATAGGAAAAAGAAACCCATGCCACTTCATACATCTTGTTCGAGTAGCATCAAATGTTCTCACATTTAAACTATTAATAATAATTCCAATGACTAAAGAATTTACGGCGCCTGCTTTCAATGATCGTAATAGTTGTTTACAAATTCCTCCTGGCATGTTTTTAAATTAATCTGTAATGATTAGTAGACGTCGGGTGTATTGTGTCTCGAATTTTCGAATATAATTGTCGTGCGCGAAGAGTAAACGTAGATATCTATAGCGGTCTTTTTAAAATTGACCTATCAGAGAGCGCGTTGCGTCATATCGAACGTAATAATCGACAATTCGATATGAATCGATAGTATTTAACGATAACGCACTATACTTCATAGCTCAAAAAATTTGTTTAATTAAAACATTAAAAAGGAAAGAAAAAAACGAACGAACAAGAAATTTAGCAGTTTATGTACAAACGTCTTTTATTTTCATTTATTTGTTTACATACGTTTTAACCATAACTTAACTTTATTCTCAGTCAATAATTGTAACAGTAATATTTATGAATATCAAGTTACTGACAAAGTTCCACCAGCCTTGGAAATCTTAGCTATTTCTTCTTTAAATTTAGATATGGTTTCTTTGGCCAATGTCAATTTTTCTTTCAGTTCTATTACTTGCAATCTTATTTTTGTACGAGCCTCTATAAGTGCCTTCGTCGTTGACTCCTTTTTAGCTTCAACTATTTGATAAGAGTATTACATAATTATCAGAGAAATTTTAATACGTACGAAGAGCTTTTAATTTATCGATTAAATTTCTATATTGTAATATTTAATCTTATACGTACAATCTGTATTGTGTCGCCAAGTTCCAACTGTAATAGGTCTGGTAGTATTTAATAAATGTTGCATCAATGCCGTAGGATCTTGAAAAACTATTTCCTCATAAAATTCTGATACCAAACTTTTTTTTCCAAGCTGTATCTCGGGAGTGGATTGAAATAACTTTAATATATGATATATAGTGACCTGAAGTAACAACATTTAATAAGAAAAAGTTTTATTAAAAATCTTTACGTATTCTATACAATAGCATATACTTATGTACATACGGGTCGTTCGTTTGGATCATGAAAATATATTTTAATGACTATTTCGAATTCTCCCCAGCCTGTTTCTGTCAATTCATAAGGAGGTTTTGTCACAATACGATTAGGATTATTATAACTTTCATGTAACTTGAAATGTACTTTCTTAACATAGGTTGACATATCCTCATTATGATATGGTTTTACATACACAGTCCACTGATGTGTATGACCATCTTCTTCTCTTTTTTTACCAAAGTAACGAGCAATATTTCCATAAACTATAGGTTTAACTATAGTGACGCCCTGGAATAAGATATATAACAATTATTAAAATTTCATTAAATATTATAAGAAAAATATCCTAATATATATTTTAATATTTAACATTTATTGAAACTATTCTAACAATTGAAACGTAACCTAAAATACCTTGACTCTACCACCAGAATCCGGCCCGAATTCATTAGTACTTGCCATTATAAGGATAAATATATTATATTTTATATAAGAACGACCAATTGTTTCTTAATATAATATATTATTTAAAAGGAAATCTCGAATTTGTTGAAACTGTCATTTTCCTATATCGTAAATCGTAAAATTGGAAAAAAAATTATCATAAAATTGATATAATTGACTTCTCTCCAAAATCACACGCTCGTTTTTAGAGACACTTATAAGTTCGTGAAAAAATGAATGAATAATAATTAAAAGTCCGATTAATTATTTAAAATCGTAAAAAAAATTACTGAGAGAGACATCTATCGAAAACCGGCATTGAATTGATACGTTGATACATAAGCACAGTCAACAAGTATGATTGCTTGTTATCAATTTGCATTTCCCAAAAGTTATAATTTTTCAATTATACGCATGCGAGCACGAATTATACAAAATGTGATTACTGCGTCATTAAAAGTAAAAATAATTCAAGTACATATACGTACCTCTATCATCTCGAACATAAATCTCAATATTTGGAAGAATTAAATGGGAAAGTTTGTTTTAATATAAGACGATAAGATTTGCAATGATAAATAAATGCTTTATTTTAAAATATAAAAATTTGTATAAATTATACTCCCTTACGTTTATATGTAAATCATAGATTAGTAAACCCGTTATAAATATAATTGTTACGAATATATCGTTTAGATAATATCATCGAATCGAACTTTACTATTGTTTTCAGATTTGAACGTGTTTCTAGGTTTAATGCTGTTTTACTTCATCGTAAACCTACTTGTAAGTACAAACGGAACGATTTACGATTTATAAAGATCCTCTTTGTATCTCAAACAAGGGCGGTATTTTTTGAAATGATCGTGCGATACCATTACCCTGCGAACTCGCATGACATTCGAGACATTGATTCGATATATTGATATCGATTATAAATAAATACGTAATTAATGTTTATTGATTTCTTGCATATTATTCGTAATATTTTGTTATGAATTAAAATTATGTGAAAAATCGTGATCGTTTAAATTGATATTATTATTATTACAAGGCGAATTATGTGATCGAATACAATGTAAATGGATAGGATATTTATAAACTGTATCTGATTGGTCGAATGTTCAAGCACTTTATTTCTTTCGTGGAAATATTCAGAATGGCGCTATCTGGACGAGCTCTGTTATGATATCTAAGGCGTGATACGTACTGTGAAATTGACCTGTTCTATACGTTGCTATATATTACATAATATATGGATATAATCTGTAGAAGAGAGACGAATTAGAATTGTCTCGTATAAAACGTCTGTTAAAATGATCGCTAGCAAAGTAATTGTAAGTAATTATTTATTTTAACCTTATTATATAATTTTTTTTTTTTTTATGAATAATTGAGAACACTCGTGAAATCTTTCAAGCATCTTTCAAGTCGACACCATTCGAATATTTCAATGATTTAATTACAAGTGTGTTTTTTAATGTATGTGAGGGTAAATTTAGAAAAGAATAATATTATTTCGTATTTATATTTAGAAATTATATTTAGAATTGTTTCAGGTTCGATCATTCTCATCCTCTTCTACCGTTCAACAATTGGTGAAGGTATATTTTTCTTTTAACCGATATTGTAAAATTATGTAATTACGTTCTCTTGTAAATATAATCATTTTCATTTTCATTTAAGTTTCGTATTTGTCATATTTATCAATCCATTTGTGAAAATTATTACTTCACCATAGCCACCAGTTCAATTATTCGGTTTGGAAGGAAGATATGCCACTGCGCTATTCTCTGCCGGAAGCAAACAAAAGTCACTTGACAAGATCGAACAAGATCTAGATAAATTGCAGGTATTTAAATACATATATTTAGTTAAAATTATTAACAAATCTATACATTGGAGTGTTTAAGTGAAATGCATGCTCATTTATGTCATATAATTTTATTTATAATAAACACATTATCGTATCATTCTTAACAGGGTTTGATGAAGACGGATGTTAAATTAGCGGAATTCGTGAACGATCCTACAATAAAGCGTAAACTCAAGGCTGATGCGCTTCAATCTATTGGAAGCAAGTTAACTCTTAATCCAGCTACTTCGAATTTGTTAATTTTATTAGCGGAGAATGGTAAACTTGCAAAATTCAATCAAATCTCTAATTCGTATAAAATTATTATGGCTGCGAATAGAGGAGAAGTAGTTTGCGAAGTAACAACTGCAAGAGCATTAGATGCTGAGACTAAAGGTAAATTGGAATCGGCTTTAAAATCTTTCCTCAAAAAAGGTGAGACTATTAAACTTACTTCCAAAGTCGATTCATCGATCATTGGTGGTATGATTGTATCTATCGGTGATAAGTATGTAGATATGAGCGTTGCTAGTAAGATCAAGAAATATTCGGACATTATTCAGGCTGCGGTTTAAACATTTTTTACCTATTATCCGCAATAAAGTAAGAAACCGTAAATGCAATTTAGGAAGATATCAATGTAATGTAAATAATTATTGAAAAATAAATATATATAAATGAAAAATTAAAACGCTTTAAAGATGAATTCATTTTATAAATTAATAATCACATTATGTCTGGTTTATTACATTTTATATAACACTTGTATTTTTATCATTTGTAACAGTATCTTGTTTACATGCTTACAGATACTTTTGCATTTTTCGATTTTACATGTAATCATAATGATATTCGTATTCATTAATATGATTATTGCCAATATTGTTTCATAGAAAATAATCACAAGCAATGGTCGTTTAAAAAAAAAATAATTAATAATTAGTGTTATACGCAATGATATCTTTTTTTTTCTTTTTTACCTAAAATGAAAAATTGTATTGCAATCGTATAGATGATAATTTGATAAAAACTCAAAAGAGTAGAGTATTACAGCTAAGTACGTGAATAGTAAAATACAATGTAAAAATTATTGAAATATACATACATACATACAAAATGTTATGTGCTTATAATCTTTAACGATAAAATACTATAAAATAATTCTAGATAAAGCGAGGAAAAAAAGTATTAAGATTTGAAATTTAGGACTAGATCATAAGTTTAAAACTTAAACATTAAATTAAATAAGTATATATATAATACATTATTACAAAAAAGGAAAACAGAAAGAAACAATTTGCCTGTAATTATACCGTGTTTGTCATGTATAATAAGTGACTTCCTTATCCTTGATCTATTATAAATGCAAAGTTGTACACAAGGAGGTCGCATTTTTTTTTTAAATTAATTTCGCGAAACAATTAAAAAATAACGAATTTTTTTACGAATTTTGTTACGAATTTTTTTTTTTTATCCATATTAATCGATGATATTTTACAACTTGGGATGTGTTTTGACCAAAACCCAGTCTTCTTCTTCAAGAATGGCCGATGCTATCACTTCTTCTGATAATACTGAAATAATAAGAAGAATTCGAGATAGATAAATGTGAGCTGGTTTTCTTTTTTTTTTTTTTTTTTAATATTACAAAATAATAATAATAATAATAATTTCGTAATATAATAGACGATTGAATGAATGAGACATCAATGATAAATCTACCTGTGAATTGAGCTTCAAGATCATGCTGGCTTGTTTCTTCTGAATGATGTGGAGTATCTTGTAAATCTTCCAAAGTAATTAATTCTCGATCCTTCAATTTACTTTGTAACAATTCTTTCCTACATTCTTCAAGATCCTCTAACTTTTTTAACTCCGTTTGATAGCTGGCTTCGTCGTCCCCCGATTCAGTCAATGTGTGATCACTCTCTTGATTATCCTCACTCTTCTCATAAATGTTTAATTCCGTAGAAAAATTATAAGATTCTGATAGGCATATGATATGCGAATCAGTATCAATGAGATTATTAGCATTGGTAGTGTCAATTCCTTTATCAGTAGTGTCAGCGTCCTTTTTATATTTATATAAATCAAGATCAAGTATATCCGCTAATAATTTTTCTTTATTCTCAACGTCTCGTTGTATTGATTCCAAATTTCTATTGGATGTTAGCATAAACTCATCATCAATGCTTGTTGACAGATACGAGGAATATGTTATTTTGCTTTGTACGTCATCTTTAGTAGAACAAGAAGCTTTATAAATCTCGTTGCAAGGAAATATTTGTGGTTTATCTCTGTTTTGCGACTTGCTCCGTAATTTTTTATTTTTCTTTTCTGGCGTGAAAACAACATCCTCAAATTCTTGTTCGCTAATTTTATCGAATATCTGCCTTCTTAAATTTTGTTTTTCATCCTCTTGCTTTTTAGCTGCTTCCTCGTCCTTTGCCATTTTATTAACATCCACTAGTAACCTTGTATCCGTGTCTATTGGAACGACACGTGGTATTTCCATAGCTTCCTCAGCATCTGCTATAAGATTTGTTTCTGTACCGTTGTTAACATTTGGTGTAATACTGAAACATTATTCGTCTCTCAGTTCAACCGTCGAATATCGTTGCTCGTGTAAAAAGGGAATAATTTATAACAACAATCAAAACAGAAACACTTACCTCACAGATTGTATTATACTGGTTGGATTAATTTTATGGAATGGAATAGCTGGCATAATTGTAGTTTCTCTAAGTTTATTAGTAAGTTCCATTATACCGGCAGTAACCGACTTACTTAATTCGGGAAAAGGTGATGTGGAATCTATTGCGTTTGAGAAATATGATGAAAAATTTTTACAGTAAATAAAATTATAAATTTAATATAACAATCACATAATTATAATTAACGATAATACTTTACCTTTGAATGCAATAGTATCGGGAAAATATGCAATACGTATGATGTTTCTGTCTCCTTCCAAAATAAATATTTCATCCTTGGTACAAGCGACGTCAGTAATTCGACGTACGTCCGTAACAACAGATGTTATAGCAATGGTACGTGGATTTACGACATATATTATATCTTCGCTATAAGTTAATAACAAATCTTCAGAGAATGGCAACATTATGCCAAATGTTGGCTCTCCACGATTTTTCTTTGCACTTTCTGGAGCAGGATTTAATAATTTTACCTCTGTGTGGACAGACCTAATTGCATCCTTTCAAACAAACTTCAAATTACTATAAAAGTTAATGATAATAAGAGAGAAAAGAAAGCTCAATGATAATTTGTAATTGTAAAAATATGCAATCGTGAATAATGTTTTCTATCGTGTTCCTTATATAATTACATTGCAGATGATCGCACATTAGCATTCATTCTGAATTCAATTAAATATAATTTCCCTTGATGTAGTATAGTTAAATCGTAATATAAAGCTTACCTTAAATATAAGAGTTTTAGATACTGTTCCACTTTGATCCGCTTCCCATAGTCTTAAACCGGGTCTACTAGCATAAATTACAAGATCTTGTGGACGATTTTGGCGGATACCAAATACTGCACCCAATTTACCTAAACTGTAATAAACGTTTTTTTTTTTTTTTTTGTTAGTTTCTTAGTTTCATGTATACCGTGTCTATTTATTATTTAGAATAATATTGATAACTAACTTTTTACGTTCCTTTTGACCAACTTGTATCACTTTCCCTCCTTCATTTCTATTTACTAATATCGTTCGTAATATCGTGGAAACTAATAATAATCCTTGCTGATAGTTCAGCTGTACGATAGAATATTTTTCATTTAACAATTCAACGGATTTAGAAAGATGCTGTAAATGCGTTAAACAGATATTATTATTTAATACATCGAGAGACATTATATTATAAAATATTTAGTAATAATTTAATTATGATTACGTACCATATAAAAATCAATTTCTGTTAATACCACTAAACCATTTTGATCTCCACTAAATAACTTCATGCCGTTCTTGGACCATTCGACCGTCGTCACTACACCTTTGTGTAAACCACTTATATTGTACTTCTCAATCTTACAATACAATACATATATTAATGTTGTAACTTGTCGAAGAAATATTTTATATCATATTACAACAAAACAAAAAAGACAAACGATAAAACTTTCCTATAAATACCTGTTTCATCTGTTTTGGTTTTATACAATCAGGTAATGTGTCAGGAAAATTTTTAGGTATTTGAAAAACTGTAACAACTCCATGTTCATTGCCAGCAGCAACCATATAATCGACGGTTGATATAACTCGCAAAGAGGTAATTTTTGAATTTATACTCTAAGATCATAAAATTACTTTAATCGTAAGTACATAGAATAATCACTTATCGTTATTAAAATTATTTCAATTTTTATTACTATACCTCGCATCGTAGTTTCTGGAGATCTTGTGACTCCCTGTTGTACCAATAAACAATACCAACATTAGTTCCTACGGCTATGAACTCAGGCACTGCGTCGATGCAAGTAAAATTAACATCATAAGTGAATAAACCATTTTGTATTTTAGCAGGAATTTTTTGTAAAAGCGCAGCAAGCGGGGCCCATTCTCTTAAAGGCCCGACATCCTCGCACATGGGGGTTGTCATAGCGCCACTAAATTTATAAAGAGAACAATAGTATAGGTTATATAAAAATATACATTAAAAATTGGATTTATTGTAATAGATCAGGATCATTTACTTTGCTTACGTAAAAATAGTTACACGAGATAATGTTTACAATGGATAGATATAAAAGATCATCAACCTTGTAAACGATTTAGCATCTTCTACCTATTTTCAATATAAGACAACAATAAACATTTGTTAAATGTCACATTGTTTTCGCGTATAACAAAACATACTCATTGTATTTAATTGACAAATCTGTCTGATACGACACGATGCTCCGCAACGTTGTTCGTAGACAACATATCACATATCTTTTATCATGTGGCCATAAACGAGTCTGCGCAACTTAACCATAACCAAAGCGGATACATATGTACATATATACATATAGTATATATGCATTTGTAAAACAGTTGACCCATCTCATCTCTATTCCTATATAAAACTTTTCAGAATCTGTATTACCATCGGTTGCACAATAATATTTCGACGTAGAATTACCATATAGAGATGCTTTGCGTTAAAAGTAATCCAGATAAATTTTAATTAACGAAATAATCTTTCTTTTTTTTTTTTTTTGTTTTTTTTTTTTTAACGCGATACAGAGAGAACGGGGTTATACGGAACATAATTGATTCGGCGAAACACGTAAATTTTGATTTGATTGTTTCGAAGCTTTTTTTTTTTCATTAAAAACCGATCAAATCGTAATCGCGGTTAACGATTAAGATTCGAAGAACACAAAAAACAGCCAGCGTAAAATAATTGTTTTTCATTTTTCCATACCTCGAGAGTCACAAACGTTAACGTTGCAAGTAGATTATTAGTTTAACTCGTTCCGGTTTACTATCTTATCACACCCAACTGACACTGAAAAAGGAAAAAAGAAAAGAAGAAAGGAAAAACAATATTTTTATATTTACACGGTCAGTACGTAATGAACTATTCGAATTACTTGAAGCCAACGAAAAGATTGTACGAAACGAGGTATATATATATATATATATAGGGGAAAAAAATGTAGATAATAAACTCGCGAATTCACCGACGTATATTCGGTTCTCGGCGTATATTATTATTGTTCTTTTCGTTTCAAAGGAGAAATTCAAAATTACCGACGATTCCTACAAGATTATCGATTATCGATCTCGAAATCGATCCTTTTATTTGTTTGTCATTGTCGAAAGGAGAGAGAGAGAGAGAGAGAGAGAGAGAGAGAGAGAGAGAGAGAGAGAGAGAGAGAGAGAGAGAGAGAGAGAGAGAGGAACGATCGTATAAAATATTATTATAACGCAGGCTCGAGAAATATGTACGAGAAAGATTAGAAGTAAGGACAAGACGTTGTTACAATTCCAGAAGGACGAGCAATTTAATTTAACGGGTATATATTATTGGATTAATATCGAGATTTACGAAGTTTGTACGCAAATTGTATGAGACGAATAAAACAAACACAAACAAACAAACAAACAAACGAATGAACGAAAGAACAAAGAAAAAAGAAAGAAGGAGAAAGAAAAACGAAAGAACAACAACGTCAGAAAGTTACAGTTTATATCGACGTTCTGTACACTTGATCGAAACTATATCGGAAAGGTCAAGGTTAATATATATATATACACATAATATACATATAAGAACAAAATAACAGATAGAATTTCTGTTGTTAAACGTAATGGCATGTGCTCCGATTGAGTACCCAAAAGGGCATGATGATCTTGACATGGTCGTTGATCGTACGTTTCGTTCGAATTATCTTAGTTGGCTTTAGATTTAGAGACACCTTCTCACCAGGCACTGGTCCAATCTCTCTTGTTCTCTCTCTCTCTCTTTCTCTCTCTCTCTCTCTGTAGCAGAATGGAAGGTGGCTTCCTACATTAAGCAGTGTACACAGCTGTGCGACAAATCCATCTCCGTTTCCACCCCACCCCCCTGTCCCTCCTGACAGGACACCATCTCGCTCTCTATCCCTATGGCAAACAACAAGAGCCACAAATACGAAGTAGGGAATATGGTTCCATCAAAAATTAATTATCGATCCTTTTTCTCTCCTTCGTCCAGTTCGTGTCACTCGTTATTTTTTTCTCTCTTTGCGTCTTTTTAATTTTTTTTTTTTTCTTTTTTTTTTTTTTTTAATATTATTACGCGTTTCTCTTTCCTACGACATTTGCCACTGATCGAAATTGTTTAGGAATAGGAACAAAAAAAAAAAGAAAAGAAAGAAAAAGTTGTTGGTCTTCTACCTTCGACGTATTTGAAGATGTACACGTTCGTAGTTCGTTTTCATTTTCTTAAGTACGTGTGTGTAATTAGCTTATCTCTCGTACTTTTTTTTCTTTTTTTTTTTGTTTGGTTGATGCGTAATTACAGAATAGTCTAGGTTTAACGAATCGTGGTCTAATGTCACAAGTAATCTCTCCTGTCGCGAACGCCGATATCAACATTTCTATTACGTATATTCTAATCATACAATTTCGTTGATTAAGTATTGATGGATATACGATCGAATAATGAATAATTTTAATCGTACGAAACGAATCCAATGATACGGAGTTATCGATTTTTGATCTTTCTTTCTTTATTTTTTTTTCTTTTTTTTTTTCTTTTTTTTTTTTTTTTTTTTTTTGTTAACTGAGATATCCACGGACCTGCCATAGATACTCTCTCTCTCTCTCTCGCTCTCGCTCGCGCGCGCGCGCATGTGTGTGTGTGTGTGTGTGTGTGTGTGTGTGTGTGTGTGTGTGTGTGTGTGTGTATTGGCTCGTAAGAAACGTATGGATGACGATATACAAAGGTATAAGTACCTTTATCGTCAAGGTAAAATTTTCTTTTGTAAAGAAGGTAGGGATTAACGTTGCCATAAACAAAAAGGACGTCACAGCTGACTGAACAGGTTTCTTATTTAGATATCTGATTCACTATGCCATATATCTTTGGTGAAAGTAGACTTTTTTTCCTATATAGTAATTTCAATGCTTTTACTTATCATCATTTTCTCATGAATGAATTCGTAACTCTCCTTTTCTCATCTTCGTTATCTCTCTTTAATCATATCCCGATACAGATTCAATTGTATCCGATTAAAATCGTTTCTTCGTCGATTCCCGAAACAATTGAAAATATTACGAATTTTTTGTTTCGAATTTCAAGATCATTTTTCTCGGATAAACGTATATACCATAGAGATACGCGTATATATCGTCGATTCGTTTATACGATAATTATAAAAGAGATAAAAAGAGAAACAAGTTGCGAGGTAAATTAACGTTAGAGTACAAAATGTCAAAGAGAATAAATTACTGTGGCCGTTTAGAGGTACGATTAGGATCGATCAGATCGATTATTGTAAATCCGTCCATTTGAGTTTAACAATCTTGTTGAATCGCCAGACAATTCTCGTCGATCGTTAGAGATATCCCTTTAACCGCTGCATCGAATCGGATAGTCGAATTTCTTTTTTGTTTCTTTTTCTTTGTTTTTTTTTTTTATTTTATTTTATTTTCAAATTATCCAAGAAATAAAAAAGACTTTCGATTAAATTTACGTTAAGGATTCTTACGAACAATTAATTAAATCGTTGCGTCAATGATCTCAAATTATCGTCGATCGAAGAGGAAGGAGTAAAAAAAGAAAATAAAATAAAATAAAATAAAATAAAATAAAATAAAATAAAATAAAATAAAATAAAATAAAATAAAATAAAATAAAATAAAATCAAAGGATGGAAACAGGGACAAACGTTCTCTCTCTCTCTCTCTCTCTCTCTCTCTCTCTCTCTCTCTCTCTTCGTATTTGTTGCGGTACACCGCAAAAGTAAAAAACCTGTCTGATTGAATCAGGGTTAAATTGATCATAATGGGATGAGGTTTCACGGTGAATCGAGATCAGCATGGTTTTAAAAAGCCACCCACCCTTTTTAACTCACCCCTTTGGAATAGCGGCGCGGCGGCGGCGGCGGCGGTAAGAGAAGCAAGGTGAACCGGACATATTGTATTGGATTAAATTAAACACATGGGGTGGCCCTCGGACTCGTATTATATGCAAGGAACTCCTGTGCCAAGTGAGTCGTACTCGGTGGAGGCTGGCTTTTCAACGGGGAACCATGGATCTTCGATCTCTCATTCTCTATCTCTCTTTCTCTTGGAAAAAAGGGCGCCTATATTGTTATTATTATTATTATTTCATGTGACCCGTGTCACCTGCATCCTCCCGAAAACAACATTCTCCCTTTTCCATTTCTTTTTTTTTCGCGATTGAAATTTCAAAGACCTCTTTTTCTCGACCGTTTATCATTAAATTTTTCAATTTTCCTCATATATATATATATATATATATTTATATATTTATATATATATATATATTTATATTTATGTATATATATATATATATATTTTTTTTTTAACCGCGGATAGCCGCCTTACGAGAATCTATTTTCGAAACAAAAATTGTCGTATTTGCCCCGTAGATACTTCCCTCCCGCTAACTGACTGTTAAAATCAGGTAAATAACTCCTAATGGTTAAATACAACTCTCTTCGACGCATGGAGTATGTGAATGAGAGTGTGCAAAGAGCTTATGGGGTATCTGATGGTCACGTGTCATGTTACACGGTATTCATTTCTACGTAACAGTGGCAATATGTTCACGGCACGTGCCCAAAAATAGAACTTGATTTTTCATCTTCCGAACAAGTACCTACTCGATGAAGTCATTTAGGAGGAATAACTCGATCGTACTCGATTAACAACAAAATTATGCCTAATCTTCGAAACTTTCTCAACAAACTTAATCGTTCTGTCCTTTCCTTTTTTTTCTTCTTCTCTCTCTCTCTCTCTCTTTCTCTCTCCAATTTTATTGAAATCGATTTATTTTACTTACTTATTTATTTATTCTTTTTTTTTTCATTTGTATTAGAAAACAATTCGTGTACGAGTTCGAAGGGCCAAGAAAATGATGTTAATCGAGAAGAGAAGCAATCGATCCATCCCTCTCGACAAATTATTAAAGAATGCGTTGTTAACGAGAGGAATAGCATAGAAAAGAGAGAGAGAGAGAGAGAGAGAGAGAGAGAGAGAGAGAGAGAGAGAGAGAGAGAGAGAGAAAGATCGGAAATATTAATAATACATGAGGCACGCTGTCTCTTATTGTTAGAAAAAAAAAAAAAAAAGAAAGAAAGAAAAGGAAAAAGAAAAATCATTAGAATAGGGGAACTTTTGACACTTGCAGAGCCGAAACGAATCACCTTTACGAGTACATCCCCGCAAAACTCAGCTATAATTCAGAATTCACCCTGCAGCATCCGGTGTTACCGCGTAACCACGCATAGTCCTTGCGTAAGGACTACCGCGCTTAGTAGGTTCTCTCTCTCTCTTTCTCTCTCTCTCTCGTAAAGGGTCGATGAACAATAAGATTTGTTCCGTCTCCACGATGACGAAGGGTGTATTCGTACGACGTTATCGAGCCTATCGATTCTTCAATTTTCACACCTCCTGCGTCGCGTGTTGTTTATGCGTATGCAAAACGATGTTGAACGACGAAAAATGAGAAAATAATACAGAAGGAGGAGCAGTTTGGAAATTGTATCTTCAAAATGTTCCATTCCTTTCTCTTCCTTATTTAACCCCCCTCCCCCCGCCTCCTTTTCGAAAAAAATTAATTTAATTAATCGAAACGTACAAATTCATCGTTTCGCTTATACATTCGATAGGTATCAAATAAATATATTTTAGCGAGGAATACGCGCGTCTTTTATTTATTTTGTTTTTCTTTTTTTTTTTTTTATGTTCTTCCTTTTTTTTTTCTTTCCAAAATAAAATCATTATCGATCGTACGAATATATATATATATATATATATATATATATATATATATATATGTATGTATGTATATATGTACACGTGTAAAAAGTATGGTATTGCTTGTACCTACGTTCGTAGAAGCACCATGCGTGTACAAGCAAAAGAGGAGGGAGGGTAGGCAGGGGTGTCTTTCGTAGGCTTATTTGAAGGATCGTACGGAGAGGAGAGTAACGATAATAGGTAGATGATAATCGCGATATTAATATCGCATTGGGAAGCGCACACATGCGTGGAAGAGCCCATTGGTCACGGAGGAACACTTGCTCGCTTGCTGGCTCGTGCTTCTCTGAATGCACCCTGATTTTAGAAAGAGATGGACCAAGGGTAGCACCCCCTACGTAGGATGCGGGTAAACTTCGAGGTTTGCCAATAGACCACAGGAAAATGTTGGAAAGATTGTTGTCGACGGGAAGAAGAAAAAAGAGGATTTTTTTTTTCTTTCCTTTCCTTGCGTGTGTTTCTTTTTCGAATTTTTTTCTATGTTTTTCTTTTTTTTTTTTTTTTCTTTCTTTTCTTCATTTGCTTCGTTTCATTTTACGTTTATATGAAACATGACATTTGTTGTTCACATTTTGCCAGTGAAAGATATTGGTAGAATTTTTATTCGGACCGTTCGAGATTTCATGGGTGAACAATTAGGAAGGGGTTCCTTTTTTATTTTTCTTTTTTTTTTTTTTTTTTTTAGCATGCGTACTGAACACTTGCTGTAACTTACGAGGAAGGACGATAGGCTTGTGTACTTGAGTTTCGAAAGACCAGAGAGAGAGGGAGAGAGGGAGAGAGAGAGAGAGAAGGAAATATATATATACAGAGGGGGTTTTCTAAGGGGTTGATCTAAGGGATGGTGCGGCTTGTGAACACTCGTGTCATTCCCTGCTACGGTACCATACACCCTACCATGAATCACGACGACCATGGCGGCAAGACCACCACGAAAGAACCATCACCATCTTCTGGTTTTCCTTGTTAGGGTGGTCAATGACTAAATCCGTCGTTTCTTTTTTCTTCTTCTTCTTCTTCTTCTTTTCTTTCTAAATCTAAAACCGTTAAGTAAAATGACAATGAAACGTCGCTTAAACAAAATTCGATAGAAGATCATTAGTTATTACCTTTGTTTGAACGAGTCCTATCATTTGAAGATCAAACGTTTTAAGTTCACTCTCGGCACTAGCAATTAGCAGGGAATACCTGTAATTACGTAGAACTTTCTAAGCTCTATACCCAAACATATATTACATATTGTCCAAACTTCTCGTAGATTAGACTGAATTGTTATCTCGAGAGATCGTTGGACGTTAAGAACTCGATAAGGATTCGTTTGTTAATTTATTATGTCCATTTCTTCGTTGAAAGTAAATCGTAGGATGTAGCGAAAGAGAAAAGGGAAAGTATCAAGTAAAAATGGATGGATGAAAAAGGGAACAAAAAAAGAAGTAAAAAAAAAAAAAAAGAATTAATGAAATAAAAAAAAAAAAAAAGAAAAAGGAAAGAGAGAGAAAAAAGAATTTGATAGATCATCTACGATGCTTAGACAAATCCGATTGGAGTGAAAAAGATCCATCGAGATCTGGCCGGATGATTAAGCAAATCCTTGATATATCGCACTTGCTAGATCTATGCAAGAGTGCAAGAAGAATGAGCCACTTAATTTCCTAATCAAGCGTTGATTCAGATGCACCTTTCGACAGATCCCCTGTTCTCTCTCTCTCTCTCTCTCTCTCTCTCTCTCTATCTATCTATCTATCTTTTCTTTCTGGATAGAACGTAGACCGAATTGCAGCTGAGCCAAACAATGTCCTTTCACATGAGGCTTTTATAGCCCCATCAAACGTGTCCCATCTCCCGTTGACGTTCCACAAATCGCGAATCTTCTTTCTCGCCGAACGATCTACCACTTATCTCGATTCACTCGCTCTCGCGTCCCTTCGCGTAAAATTTTTCCTTTTTTTTTTTCCTTTTATATATATATATATATATATATATATATATATTCTTATGATCTATATGCGAATTACCTATACGAGAACGAGCTTATAGGTGAGACGAAATTTCAAATAGGATTTTGGACGATTTTATTTCGTGGTAATATCATGCGACGTACTTTGTTAAAAAAAAAAAAAAAAAAAGAAAAAAAGAAAAAAAACAAGTATGACATTATCGACAAGAAATATTTAAACCTTCTTTGAGAAATATTTATTTGTCAAACCCGATGATTCGGTTATTTTTATTGCGATACACAACGAACTCGTAGCATTTCTCCCTTTCGATATTTTCCTATCTTAATTTGTTAATCCTCGATGAACAATCTTCTTCCC
Source organism: Dolichovespula sylvestris (assembly GCA_918808275.2). NCBI lineage: Eukaryota > Metazoa > Arthropoda > Insecta > Hymenoptera > Vespidae > Dolichovespula > Dolichovespula sylvestris. The sequence goes on from OU964965.1 coordinate 9,244,535, forward strand.
CCCACCCCCACTCCCATCATAAATCAGAAAGTTGCTATCGATCTTTGCGATTGTTAATTGATAATTTTAAAAATATTAAGTTAAATGTATTGCGCTGAAAGAAAAGGGACATAGGTATTACTTGTTTTATAATGTTCGTCACGCATCCGCGAGCACGAACACAAGACCCCACGCGCAGGTATGTAAACCTGACATTTTGTCCCAAATTATCGCATTTTCACAAAACTTAAAACTAATTGAATGAGATATTATGAAAAGTGCATGGATCGTTGAAAGAAATGAAGATTATTAATTGAATAAGATTTTACATGAACAAACAACTTTCACCGCCAACATATCTCGAAGGATTTAAAACAAAAGAAAATATTCACGTGCGTTCGTCGTTTAAAAAAAAAAAAAAAAAAAAAAAAAAGAGAGAGAAAAAACAAAAATTTTCAACAAACAATCGTTCATTCAAAACATCAACTTGTTTGTCCTATTTTAGTCCGATAAAAATAGATTTATGATCGTACGAAATAATTGTTTTCTTTAAGTTACGAAAGAATAAAATAAAGAATTGTTTCTAAAACGTCAGAATCTTGGCGCAGAGTCTTCATTTTTGCATTAAAATAATAGATAAATATATTTAAACAATATACGTGGATGTGAGTGGGAGTTAAGAATTTGCAGGAAGTATCATTACACCTTGCAGTAATACAAAAGCTAACCAACCCCAACGAATAGGTTACTTCACCTCCCCACCATTCTGCAACACTATTGGACTATAATTTGAGATGTGCGATAGGAAGAGGGTGTCTCCTCCCTCTAGGGCGTTTAAATACAATTAGATATATACTCATAAGAAAAACTAGTGGGGTGGGGGTAAAATTAACCATCTGAACATATTTAAAGGCCGTGCGTAACTCGGATGATAGTTAGTAGACATTTTCATTTCATTCGGTGGTCATGAACATATATGGAACTCTAAGTTCTAGTCAGTGTTAAGTCAGGACAATTTTAATTCAGGTTTCTTTTGGTGATCAATAATATTAGAGAACGTTTTCGTGAATCACCTGCCACAGTCATAGATCACAATTATTAATGCCTGAAACCAAACAGAATTGTCGATTTATTTTCAAAGTATTCGACCTTAACTTAAGTCGAATATTGCGAAGTTTGAATTATTTTTAAATAATACCTGATTTAATAATAAACGATGTATCCTCCGATGGTGTCAGACCACTCGATGATGAGTTTGGAAAAATTCGGAGCATCGAGTTCATCACAAAATCGTCTACCAATCGTCAGAGCGGTTACTTTTTTGAGAAAAGATGCTATCAGCGAGATCATCGATTTGAATAAGTTCCCTGAAAAGTGCACGTCGATAGCGAAATACGTAAGTATATTTGATTTTTCAAATATTCCCTGTGATCCTTTCTCTCGAGTTACAATCAAAATAATAGAAAAGCAGTTACATTTATTTGCGGGATGAAAAGAAAAAAAGGAAAATATCGTGATCGAACGATAACATTTGTAGGTTGAAATCGCCGAATCGGAAGGACGATTATACAGCTTGGACAGGCACATTGGCGCCTCTTCTTGGCTCAAAATAGTAAGTCTTGCGACCGATTGCCACACCAATAATATATTACTAATCCCCAGCGAAAAGGGAGTAGTAATAAAAACGATCAGGGATATTGCTCCAGGTGAACTACTATTCTTGTGGTTCTCAGAAAATCTCTTGCTCGTATTAAATATACCATTTTTAAATCCACTTAACATACAAGGTAAGACGATAGTAGATGAAAAAAAAAAAAAAAATCTAATTCCTTCGTTCGAAAAATCATTCAATTTTTTTTTTTTTTTTTTTTTTTTTTTTTTCATAATACATCCTCTTTGTTTGTTGCAGGACAAGACCGATATATTTGCCACATATGCCATACCGTATTCGAATACCCGAATCCTTTAAAACTTCACGTATCCTTAGATTGCGACCGTTTAGATCTTAATTATTTGTGGAATCTTCTATCGAGAAAAATTTCTTCGTTATCAAATTTATGCCCTCCGACACCTTTCCGATTTCAACTGACCGCTCCCAGAGGTATAATATCGCCGATCCTCATAGAGCCTCCAAATTCCCATAGATCCTTAAATCCGTCACCTACGTCATCTAATCAGTTATCGCCGTCATCCTCGAATCAACCATCTCCTGGACAAATTTCACCGCACTTGTTGGCGTCGATATATTCTATCAGGCACAATTTGTTAAATCGACCCTCGGCATTTAAACCATACACATATATAAATGAACCCGAGGTTTTATCCGGTCTTTGTCCACCAAACGCGAATAACGGAAGACAAGCCGTATTGGAAAGACAACCGACTGCTCATGCCGCAGAGATAGAAACTATTGCCAGTAACCTTGGAAAATCTAAAGAAGGTCATCTTTGTATATATTGTGGGAAGGTATATTCCAGGAAATATGGGCTGAAAATTCATATCAGGTAACTCGATCATTTGAAATCTTCTCTTACGATATAACGACGAAGGTAACGGAACAAGTAATGAGAGAAGAAGTTAATTTTTTTTTTGTGTTTTTGTTTTTCTTTTTTTCAGAACTCATACTGGATATAAGCCATTGTTCTGCAAATACTGTCATCGACCATTCGGAGATCCGAGTAATTTGAACAAACATATGAGGCTACACGCCGATGCCGAATCACCGTACAAATGCGAAATTTGCGATAAAATTTTAGTAAGAAGAAGAGATTTAGATAGGCACATAAAATCGAAACATCAAAATAACATCGATACAACTTCTGAAACTTCCGACGACGAATTGGATGTTTAAACGTAATCCTCGGTCGGTAAGCTCATCGTGTATTCGTGATATTTTCTATGATTATAGACTGTTTATTTATTACATTTTAGTGATTTTTAAAATCACTAAAATATGTTTCTCGTAAGAGACATCGAAATAAAATTTAAAGAAATATGAAGCTGGCAGGACAGCTTTAAACTTTGATATTATGCGCCTCATAATATGCAATGTTTTATACGAGAAAGCAGCATATGTTTGCTTCATATGTCATATATTTTTTTAAATATTTTTTATATAACATTGTATATATGTATAGTATAAAATAACTAGATTATTAAGTTACATTCGATGATACCAAAAAGACATATTTATGAAATAAGTGTATATTACATATTTATATATATATATATATATATATATATATATATCAGTATATTTATATATATATATATATATATATATATATATATATATATATATCTCGAATCCATTCTAAAGTGCAATTATATTTACACACTTCAATGTGCCTTCTTTATAGTATGTTAAAAGTGCACAATATTCGATGCATTTTTTGGAAGCTGTGAAATAATTATAAGACAATTTTTTTAACATGTATAAATCTAGATGGACGAATACTAAACTTGTATATTAATTTGTTATCTTAATTTTTAAATAAAATTGTTAAAAGATATATATGTTAATTTCTTAATAAATTAATAAATATTCATAATCTGCACGATATATAAATTGTTTACTATAATATATATATATATTATATTATATTATACGTATTAATAATATTATTAATAAAAATATCGCAAAATATATATATCGATTATATCAAAGACTGTTCGTCGGTAAGAAAGGATTTTCTATTATCTGTAACGTACACTAGCGACACTACTCGATCAGTATAGAAACTAAATTTCAATTCTTTCCATATACGTACGTGTCTGTGCTGTGTGATCTTCGATAGCAGCAGCATTTACAGTTTCTTAAATCTATACAGGTAAAATTAATATCATAAAGATAACTAAAATTTTAAGATACAAATCGAATGCGTATTACTTTTGTGCATTGAAATACTTTCGAAAAATAACGAGACACTAAAATTATTTCGTTAATAAGTATGATATAATCAATCGAAATTAAGGTTATATATATATCTCAATCTTATGATGTAACAATGTCATTGAACCGTATATATATCAAAATGATATTACATTTGAAAAATGTATTAAATTTAGGCTGGTAAAATGGCAACTATCGCCCGTAATCTTCGGCCATATTTTAAATACGTGCGTAACCAAATCAGAACTTACGCCGATGCGCCTAGTGATGAAATGAAATTCACATTTGCTGGTGCTAATCAGGTAAAATAGAAGCCTTGTTATATATATTATATAACTTATAGAACTATCAACAAAGTATTAAAATGTACAATATATCATGATTCTTATCGAGTAATGTTTTTATCAGGTATTTTATGATCAAAGCGTAATTAGACAAGTAGACGTACCATCATTTTCTGGTTCCTTTGGTATCCTTCCAAAGCATGTACCTACCCTTGCCGTATTAAAACCAGGCGTTGTTACAGTCTACGAACAAGATGGTAATACTAAAAAAGTTTTTGTTTCTTCTGGTACAGTGACAATAAATGAAAATAATAGTGTACAGGTACAACTTTAATTTATCGATAAGAAATATTTATTGCATAGAAAATTTGATGAATTATACGTGTATTCATTTATAAAATATATAGATTTTAGCAGAAGAAGCCCATCCGGTAGAAAATCTTGACGGTTCTGCGGCAAGAGAAATACTTAGTAAAGCTCAACAACAACTTTCCTCTGCGTCATCAGATAAGGATAAAGCAGAAGCTGCCATCGCTGTTGAAGTTGCAGAAGCTCTTGTGCAAGCGTCACAATAAGTATTAAAAATTATTGAAATGACGCTATCAAATCTTAGATACACATATTTAACGTATAATTATCCTATTGCTGTATAAAATGCAGTAAAAATAAAATCTTATATTAAGATCATTTGTTCTCTACCAGATAAATTAACAGTCTAAATAAAATTTATATATATATATATATATATATGTATATATATATATATAAAATATATATAATCCTATTAATTTCTACACAAATCAACTTTAGAGGTTTATGATAAAAAATAATATGTATATATAAAAAAGAAAAGAAGAGGGGAAAAGATATTTTGTATTATAATTTATTGTATTATTTTATTAAATTTTCTTTTCTAATAGCATGGAAATATTGCAAATTATGAGCTGTTTAGGTACACAAAAGTTATCTTGTGATCTAAATCTGATACAATTCTCAAGTAGATGAACACCCATAGAAAATCTCACACTGTAAATTGTTAAAATAATATGAAGTAATGAGAATCATATTAATTTATCATTATTAAAATATCAGAATATGTATGATTACTAACAAAAGTATTGTAATCATACTATTCTACAGTATAAAGAATATATTACTTAGAAATATCCAACATTTTTCTTAGGCATGTTGTATAAGTATTTGGCACTCTGTACAATAAAATTACATAGTAATACATAAACATTTACTAATAATTAAATAATAAATAATCTTTTTTAGTATTTACTATTAATCTACATTATTTGGTATAATGCACAATGTATATAACAATTTCCATTTTGTGTGTATAATAATATCTGCAGATTAAAAATAGTAAAAATTGGAGTTAATCGTGAAAAAATTTTAATAATAATAAAAATAAAATTATTGTTTACGTTTTCTTCAAAAATATGTATTTATATGATATTAATGATTTGTACTGCTTTATAGCCATACTCAACACGTAATATCAAAAAATGCATTTTTACTATTTGAAATTGTGCGATAATTAATATAATACGATACATATGTAAAAATGTTGTACAAAATTTATCAACATTTTGGCACAAGAATCTCACAGTATATATATTGCATCTATTAAGAAATCTTTTGTTAAACATTACACGCGCGCGCGCCCACACACAACACACACACACACACACACACACACACACGTATGCAGTCATACATTTTTCTAATTTATTCTAAGTAAAAACCTATAAAGGCATTTAAATTGCTTAAGTTATATTTAAAGCTAAGCAATGTAGCATATATTCTACTAACAATTGTAATTTTTTTTTTACATAAGTTTATACTATACTTTCTCTCTTGATGACTAGTTATTTCACACATCTTTGTACTTCATTGATTTTTTGTCAATTGGCATTTTAATGATGATAATAACGATTTTTCTTTACAAGTATCAGTGTTAGTGTTTCTACAACAATTAGCATTAAATATTTTTTGCAGCTGCTGCAAAGTTTGCAAGCAAACTACTACGCAACAAGATTCACCATTTCCAGAAATGGAATTGCAAGCACATTCAATTTGTAAACATTCATTATTTACAGTTTTCACTGATATATCTTTTTTAATAGTTTCCGATAAAGAGGTATTCGTGCAATCTTGACAATTCTGCAAATGATTACATTTACAATCAATGCATTTACAAATATCTGCATCCGCAGCAATTTCTTGCAAGACGTTTCTATGTTTCTTATATCTCAAGTAATCGGTCTTATATACGTCGTTTTCATTTTCTTTAGATTTGGTTATGATAGGATTTGAAATAACAGTGTCTATACTTACTGCATTAACCGTTTCTAAATTTTGCACATTCTGAAGTTGATTTTCTATTTCTAACGGATAAGGGTCAGGTCCTACTAAATCTACTAACGAATGTACCGCCGTAGGAAAGGCGTTCAACTCTGACCAAGATTCAGTCACAGGTGCGGTAGCTAATGCCGTAACATCTACCCAAGCCGAAGGTATCTCTTCTTCTGATGCTATGACTAATTCCACAGCCTCCGATGGACCATTTACTGATGTGCTAGGTGCCAAGGATTGAGTCATTGCTTCAAGAGACTCCGTTTGCAATTTTGTATTATGGATGAATGAAAGGTTGTCCAATTCTTCGTTAAAAAGTTGCGCAGTATCCGATGAATTCAATATATTTCTTTCTTGTCTAGTAGTTTCATTGTATAGTGTAGCGGCAGTATCATTTTTAGTTTTCAATGTTTCATTCAACAGATTATCTGCAAAATCATTTTCACAAACCAAAGATTTGTTATTAAAACTTGTACCTTTTGAAATCTCGGCAATTGTGCTCTGTAAGCCATCTTGTATAATTTTTTGTTCTAAATTTAATGTATTAGATGATTTATGATCACTTATATCACTATGCAATTTGTTCAATGAACAAGGCAATACATCGGGCTCGTATACATCATTTTGAACCTTTATCATGTCAGTTATATTATTAGATTCCATGTTGGAATCATTGACATGATGAAATTTTTTATAGTCTTCGTTACTATCAAAATTACATATTGTCTCGCGATCAAAGCTATCAAGAATATTATCAGTTGAAAGAAGATTAACTGTGATAGTCTCGTTTGGACAATTTATGATTTCATTGTCAATATTATAATCCAATTCCTTGTTAATTGAATTATCATTTAAAATATTTAATATTGAAGTTTCAGAGATATGTTCGCCATTGTCTTGAGTTGAAATGTATGTTATATTTTTATGTTCTTGTGGCTTGTCCGAAGTTAATGACATATCAAAAGATGATACCGTTGCATCATTGACGCGATCTGTTTCATTTTCCACATCTTCTACAATTTGGGATGTATCTCTTTGATTTTCAATACTATCATCTATTGAATCTTGATGATTCTGTAACAATATAAATAATTATGTATGCATAAGTATATATTAACCGTTTTTCTTTTTTTATCTTTTTGATTATCTATTTTATACCGCTCTAATTGGGTGTTTATAAGTACTACTAATAAGCTACTTACCACATCTTCGTTATTAACAGTCTTATTATGAGTTTTAATATGACTCTTTAAACTATGAGGAGTAGTGAACGATCGTTTGCAGTTCTTATGGGTACATGTGTATGGTCGTTCTCCTGTGTGTGTTCTCTTGTGTGTTTTTAAATGATGCGAAGCCGTAAAAGCCTTTCCACAACCTTTCTCTCTACACCTTTAAATATTAAAACAAAAAAAAAATTAAGGAATTAATGTAGAAGAAATTCTAGATTCGTTGAATCTATCAAACATACTTGTAAGGTCTTTCTTGAGTGTGAGTGCGAACGTGTTTCTTGAGATCGCTTAGAGTAGTGAAGAATTTAACGCAGCCAATTTCTTTACAATTGAATGTATTACCACTGTGAAGTCTTTGGTGAGCTCTTAATCTGTAAAGGGTATTGAATGCTTTTCCACAACCTTTTTGGTTGCATTCAAATGGTTTTACTTTTGTATGTACCCTAGAGTGAATCTTTAGGCTGTATGATGTGAGAAAAGCCTTCCCACAACCTGGCTCTGCACATTTAAATCGAAACTCGCCTGAAAGTTTTGAGAATCCCTCCACATAAAAAATTTGTGGGGCTACCTTTTCTTGCGGCATCTGAAAGCCATGCAGGTCAAAGCATTCCCTTTATACTAACAATGATGACACAATAATTTTGAATCGAGACTACATAAGCGACAATATAGAAAAAAAAACAAAAAGCATTATACAGCTCATATCGAAGGTAATATATAAATATTATTAGGTCTATGAACTTACCTTATCTATCTATCCTTTGAAAGCACTAACACGAAAATTATTATTAGTATGAAGTAGAAAACATTCTTTCTATATTTTTTTTTTTTTTTTTTTTTTTTTTTTTTTTTTTTTTTTTTTTTTTTTTTTTTTTTTTTTTTTTTTTTTTTTTTACATATAAAACTATAATTATAAAAACAAAATTAATAGTAACTCCCAATTATAGTTAGCAATATAAATTTAATTTTTAGAAGTAACAAACACGATAAAACATAAAAGCATGTTAAATAATTAGCAACATTCATGATATCTGTATGAAGTACTATTGTTTTATAGCAGATGTCAAAACATACATTTTACTTAGACTAACACACTAATGGATACTAGAAAATGTACGGATGCATTCACATTTATTTGAATACATTATACATCATTTTTTAAGAATACATAAAAATACAAGTATATTGCCAGTAAGATAAATACTATGTATGTATGTATATATATATATATATATATATATATATATATACATATATACATAGTATTTATCTTATATATATATATATATATATATATATATACTATATATATATATATATCTTATATATATATATACTATATATATATATATATATCTTATATATATATATATATATACACGTTAAACACGCAAGATTTTTTATAAGAGACTGTTTTATAAAGAACCTATAAACAAATTGATAGACAACACTGCATTCATATGAACTTATATAGCTAAATATAAACAAACGAGAGTTGTTACCTTTATGAGTCTTTATATGGGTGCGTAAATTTCCAATTGTACTATATGTTCTAGGACATCCTTCATATTCGCAAGTATAACGATTAATATTCTTTTGATTTGTATCCAAATCTATATTGTCGGTAGTAATCGTTTTGTGTAAAAAGCCATTAGACGACGAATAATTCTCTTTGGAACGAATATGCATATGAATTTCTTGCGGACGAATCGCATGGTGGAGGATATAGCTAAATATAATCACAACGATATAAACGAAGAGATTAGTGTATAAACATTTTTTAAATGAAAATAATACATTTGTATTATTAAAGCGATATAATATGCGAATAAACGTTTGTATTGTCTTTAAAATATATCGAAAATAAATTTGGAATTAAATCTATTGGAAAATAATGAAATACGATTTGTCATATATTAATAATCGAACATCGAAGTATATTTAAAAAAAAAAAAGAAAAGAAAAAAAACAAAAGAAGAAAGAAGAATAATAAGAATCCAATTTCAAATGTACTCTATCCTTATATGGAAACGACGTAAAAACTTAAGATACATATATAGATAACATAAAGATTCAAAGATTATGAAAATAATTTTTATATTCGAACATTAATGATCTCGTAATGATGGAATAACATTAATTTTTTAATGTAATATCCATTAAGAACTTGGACAACCTTACCCCGTACTGTTGTTGTTAGGTAGCCTTTCGTTCTTAACAACATATTCATCGTCGGAGTGTTTTTCATGTTCAAATAGATCCGTTTGTTCGTAAACTTTTCTAAAACTAGGTAAATCTAAACTATCGTCCAAATAATCCTGCAAATCGGCTGCCACAATAATGTCGTTGAAATTATCATTAATACCGTCGGCATTTTCATCTTCATTAACATTTTCACTTTCCCACGTCGCCATACTTTTTAGGCTTTACAAACAAATCATGAGGTAACATGAACGCAGATGATCACACTCTCTATTGAAACTACACTAAAAATTATAAAAAAATAACTTCTCTCTCTCTCTCTCTCTCTCTCTTTCTCTCTCTCTCTCTTGTTCTCTCTCTGTGCCAATCGTAGATAAGATATAGAAGATAAATATTTCCTAGTGGTAATTTTGAAGTATTAATATATTCATACTTCTTCAATATAATCTTAAGATTTGTATAAAATAAATTTTTGTCCCAAGTATTGTACCTTTCAATTAATATCAATATCTTTATGTTCGAGCTAATGCTATTATATAACTTTTAATTTATATTGCAAATTTCAAAACACGGAAATGAGACATTAATTTTAATGCTCTTTAATGGAGAAAGAAAGAAAAAAAATGAGATAAAGAGAAAAGAAAGAAAAGAAAGAAAGAAAGAAAAAGCATAAGATTATAATAGTAGCGTACTCTTTTGCTTATGATCGGTAAACTAGGAATCATTTATACTATTGAAGATAAAATAGACATTAATATTTGCTAAAGATAACAATTATTTTTTTTCTATTTTTTTTTTTTTTATTATTATTATTATTATTAGTATTACATATCTACGGCGCTTTTAATCAACGAAAAAGGGAACATGTGACTTGTGATTATTTTCTTATCTTATTAAATTTTAGAAAAAAAATAACTTCATTATTTGCGAGTATCTCTCATTGAAAGTAGCAATATGAATTCGAAACAAATTCCTCGTGTTCTCTCGATCCAAAGTCATGTAGTATCGGGATATGTTGGTAATAAAAGTGCTACGTTTCCACTCCAAGTAAATAAGAAATATAATTTGCACGAATGAAAGAACAAATGTTTTTTTTTTTATTTTTTTTTTTTGTTTTTTTTTTTTTTTTTTGTTTAGCGTACATTTCCCTCGCATTGTACTTCTACGAATTTGATAAATGTCGTTTTAGTTATTGGGCTTCGAAGTAGATGCTATTAATTCTGTTCAACTATCGAATCATACAGGATATAAAGTTTATAAAGGCCAAGTGCTTAATGATAAAGATTTAGGTGAGTACGTAGAATTTTATAACAACGGATGCTATTATTCCATTGCATAAAAAGATATAAATGAAATTAAAGATATATATGTATCTACCTTATAATGTTATTTTATCTAATTCAAAATACATTAATTATACTTCAGATGAATTGATACATGGCCTGGTAGAAAATAATTTGGACCATTATACTCATCTACTTACAGGATATATAGGATCCGCATCTTTTTTGAACAGAATAGCCTCATTAGTTGAAGCATTAAAGCAAAAGAACCCTGATCTTATATACGGTATATTTATTTATTTCCCATTAATTTATTCTGACCGATAATAACGATTTATCATTTCTTTTATTATCATTATTATTATTATTCTTTTTTTTTTTAGTATGCGATCCTGTTATGGGTGATAATGGTAAGATGTACGTCCCTAAGGAATTAAAAGATATTTATAAAAACAAGATAGTTCCCCTTGCAGATATTGTAGTTCCAAATCAGTTTGAGATAGAGTATGTACAAAAATAGTATACTCATAATTTACAATTATTGTTTATTACCAATCACGGTTTTTTCTTACTATGAATTATACGCATTTTGTTTTAGATTGTTAACCGATAAAAGCGTTAAGAGTTTAGATGATTTGCAAAACGTTATAAAAGAGTTACATAAAATGGGACCACAAACTGTAGCTGTATCATCTGCAGAAATGAATAATAAAATGTCGGCAGTAATCAGTTCATTGAAAGGTATTCTTAATAAGATGTTAAAAATTGCATACGAATTAACTTAAATATTATCCTCTCTCTCTCTCTCTTAATTTATTTTATTTATAGACGATGTACTACTTAAGGTCGACATTCCAAAAATACAGTCATCCTTTACTGGTTCTGGCGATTTATTTGCTGCTTTATTTCTTGCTCATACGTATCTATATGGAGATATTAAAACTGCCATCGAAAAGACAATAAATTCTTTACAAGGTGTTCTTTTTGAAACTTACAAATCGTTCCAAGGTAAAGTTTCTTTGAAATTCTATGTTTTATGTACATAAATATATCATACATACACATACACGCACACATGTATATATGTATTTACATAATCACACACACACGCACACAAATATAATTGTTCAACTTTCAGAATATAAGGATGAGAGGGCACAATTTGCACAAAGAATAGAATTACGCTTGATACAAAGCAAAAGGCATATCGAGAGTCCTGAAATTAAATTACATGCCGAATTTCTATGATGAATGCATTTCAAACAATATCTATATATACATATAAACATATATATATATATATATTGAGAATATAAAATGATAGAAAGATTATATTTTATTGACGTACAATACATGAAGAAAAGACTTATTAAAATATATGTATAGACAAATATAAAATATATGTGTATATATATATATATATATATGTATTAAATGTTGAAGATATTAAAGTTGATAATATTAATTTTATTAATGAAATCTATAATACAGCCGGTCGTATGAATCCTCTATATACAGTAATCTATACAGAAATCTATGTACAGTTATCTATATACAGTGAACGTATGAACAAGCGAATTCTTATATACAAAATTATATTTATATTGTTGTATCACAAATATATATATTCAATCGCAATAATGTTTTAACGTTAAACGAGGTACAATATTCATAGATTGTAACTCTTGAAAGAGTAATTTACAAGCGTACGGCATGGAAATCGTTGAAACGCAGGCACTTGAGCGGCAGCTATGGCACCAACCACTGTATGCCATTAGACCGCATTTATTACAAACGTCAACGTCAAATGCATCACTCGATATCATTAGTCTTTCAACTAACATCATACTGGCACCATATCCTATCAGACAATCACGTTCCATTTCACCTAAACGTAGACCACCTTCTTTGGAACGACCTTCCGTTGGTTGGCGTGTAAGAACTGCTCTAGGTCCACGGGCGCGAGCATGCATTTTATCTTGTACCATGTGCTTGAGCTTTTGATAGTATACCTGTAAAAGAAAAAAAAAAAAATTTTTCAAACATTGAATAAATAATATTCGTATGAAGTAGAAGAAAAATAAAAAAAAAAAAAAAAAAAAAAAGAAAAATTCAAATTAAAAATTCTCACAGGGCCAGAATAAATGTACGCTTGAAGTGGTTCACCCGTGGTACCAGAGTAAAATATATCCTTTCCCAAATAATTGAAACCATGTTTTCTGAGTTCTTCGCAAACATCTTCAACTTTGGAACCACCGAATGCTGTGAAAACATATAATTTATATAATTATTTGTAATAATTTTTTTTATCGTTAGAGAACGGTATCGATGATCTTTTCTTTATCTATTTCATATAAATTTACCTGTTCCATAATGAAACTGTCCCTGAAGTACGCCAGCTTTACCAGCAAGCAATTCTATTAACTTTCCAACGGTCATACGAGATGGGAAACCATGTGGATTCATAATCATATCAGGACATATACCATAATCGTTAAATGGCATATCTTCTTGTTCCACAATTAATCCTATGTAGTAAAAATGCATAACGATGTGAACGTAAAATGACAATACAAAAAAATATTTCCTATTTTATGCGATCAGAGAAAAAATAAATAAATAAATAAATAAATAAATAAATAAATAAATAAATAAAACAAGGAAAAGAAAAAAAAATTATTGGTACCGGTTACTCCTTTTTGTCCGTGACGGCTACTAAATTTATCACCGATTTCGGGCCTCCGGGTTTGTCTTAAAAGTAGCTTTATTAAAAATGCATCTTCTGCGTTACTAGATATCATAACTTTTTCCACGTAAGCAGGAACTGGACCTTTGAATACAATGGGAACATCTCGGTATTCCGTTTGTGCTTGGGCATTGGCAGAATTAACTGGGCCGATGCTCGACGACGGTGTAGATTTATTTACCATTACTTTTTTATTTTCTACCATTTCACCGGGGGCAGCGATGCCGTCGCTGTCGATTATGTCATGCTTCCATACCGGCTTTTTGGTAGTTGTATCGATTAACGGACCCATTATTCTATCGTAACTTTGATTGGCGTATCTCTTCAAGGTACACTTTGCGTTTCGATATACCAAACACCTTCCATATCCTCGGTCAATAGAAGCTTTATTTAAAATCAAAGCGTCCTCGATATCATATCCGCTGTAGGACATTACTGCGACCGTTGCATTTTGACCGGCAGGTAACTTGTCAAAATTAATGAGTTCTATGGTACGCGATTTCACCATCGGCGCTTGCGGATAAACTAAATTATACATAAGAGTATCGATTCGATTACGTTGATTATAACCGATTGTTCCCATAGCTTGTTTACCCATGGCACATTGGTAAGTGTTTCTCGGACTTTGATTGTGATGTGGGTACGGTACCAAACCGGCACAAACTCCCAATAACGTGAAAGGTTCAATCTCTAAATGTGTCGTGTTCGCATTAATATGTGCCTCATTAAATGCTATAGAACTATCATTTTCCTCATTTACATCCAAATATTCAATTAAACCTGCAAAGAGAGAATAAAATAAAAAATAAATAAATAAAGTACAAAATTTAGAAGGACAATGTAAGTTAATTAATTGTTATTAATAAGCGAGTTAATCCTTAATGACGTACTTACCATCTTGTAAAAAATCTTCAAAAGTTCTAACACCTTGCTCCAACAATTTAATATGTTCCTCTTGAACCAGTGGTTGTCCTTTTTCAACAATTATGTAAGGTCTACACAAACGACCTCCGTCAGAGCTAATCTGAATGCAGCTGTAATATTAAAAAAAAAAAAATATATATATATATATATATATACATATATAATAAGTACTTTTATAAAATATAAATACTAATAATACAGATGATAAAATTTGTATTATACCTGTGTTGATGTTGTGTAAATATGGAAACAAAACCATTCACCAAACCTTTCCTACGTAATAATCTGAATATACGGACAAGTCTTTGATAATTTTTGACTATACCCAAAATGTTTCCATTTAGGAATACCATATAAACGTCCTTATTATTAATTTCTTCTCCACCAATTATATTGACGTTTTCGACCCCGAGATTAAATGCCAACCTTACAATAGGTTCTTCTTCGACCTCTGTTGTAATATGCGTCATAAGGGCCAGGTTCTTCACTAATCCGCAGCTCTGTTGAAATAAAAACCATAAGAAAAATTATTAAACATAAATTAAGATAAATATAATAAAGACACACATACACATATATTTCTTACCTCTCCTTCTGGCGTGTCACTTGGACATAACATTCCCCATTGTGATGGTTGCAACGATCTAGGACCGGATACTTTCCTACTTTTTTCAAACTGTGAATTAACACGAGTCATCATGCCAAGAGCCGAAATATACGATAGCCTTGACAAAACTTGTGTAACACCATGCCGTTCCATCTTGAATCTTTTGATAGTCCAATTACCCTATTAATTCAAATACATTTGTTAATTAGTATTAGTTAATTATCACTTAATCAAATATTATCGAACATCAATAATGTTTACTTACAGATGATATAGCAAATGCTAAACCATTTGTAATTTGATCTTGTCTCATATGCTTGACAATATCAAATTGAGCGGCTTTTATTTTTGGTATATTTTTGTCCGCAATTTGTTTTAACTGCAAAAATTATACGAGTAAGCATATTGTTTCACAGGATTAATTAATAATTAACTTTACCTCTTGTTACTTAACCTCTTACCTCTCTGTTAAATCTTTTAAATAAATCTTCAAACATGAGGGATAAAAGGGAACCAGCCAATTCTAAACGCTTGTTGCCATAATAATCCCTATCGTCTACAAGTTTTCCATCACTTTGTGCTTTCATGACTTTTCTTACCATTAAGGCCAGATAAGTGGCTTTTAATTTAAAATTGAAATCGTTGACCTATATTAACATATATGTATATATATATATATATTTTTTTTTAATAGATATTAACACTATGACATATTCTGAAGATACTTACAGGAACGTGAGATAGTACATTAGTAGCTAAAATATCCTTGATCTCGTCAGTAATACTAGCTTTGATCATGGAATACCTTTTTTGTTTTCTTTTATTACTTAAATACCTAAAAAAAAAAAAAGAGAAAAAAATTAATTGGAATTATATTATATCAAGACTTCATTTAATTAGTAAATAGGTACCTTAAAGCTTGATTTTGTGCAAAAACATGTAGCGTATGACATTCTTCCAAACTGGGCGCGAATTTTTTCATAAATTCTTCTTCCGCGCCAATAAGTTGCATTATTTCTTGATCGCATACTATTCCCATCGCTTTGAATATTATCGTAACAGGTATGTCCTAACAATTAAAATATATTATTGCTAAGTTTTATTTTCTGACGATGAAGTTCAGTATCAATTATTATAATTTTGACTTACATCTTGAAAAATATTATGTCTCATATAATACTTTCCACCTTTGCCAACTATGTTAGTTTTTGTTTTTCTTTCTTGCGTAGAGCTATTACAAGAGGCTACTACGCATCCTTTACTGTCTTCCTCTAAAATAATTCTATTTCTAAGCATTTGCTCTTGTATAAGTATAACTTTCTCTTGGCCATTAATAACGAAATAACCACCAGGATCATGAGGACACTCGTTCATTTTAGCCAATTCAAAATGAGATTTGTTAGTTAATACGCAATTCGAGCTCCTAAGCATAATTGGCATCCTAGAAATAATTATTCAAATTAGTATCTTTTAAATGGTATTTTAACAAAAAAAAAAAAAAATATTTTTAATTTACCTTCCGATCAATAAATTATTTCTAATAATAGGCTGATGACCTCTGATATATTCAATGTCCACGGTAATCGGTGCAGAATAGTTTAAATCTCGCAATCTACATTCATGCGGAGTGGTAGAACGAGTTACATTGAAACCTTCCTCTACATCAGGTGATCCAACGTGTACGTTCAAGTATCTGTGTATTATATTTTAACAAATTAAATAAATAATTAGAGAACAAAGTGGACATTATCTGGATTATTACTCATAAATAAAAAACAATTATAATAGTACTTACTTCACATAAAACAAAGGATCGGCATCACTGAGTACCTTTTCATTTGTTTTGACTATCTTTTTTATTTCTACATTTATAAAATAATTGAAGGAATCAATGTGTTGTTTGACCAAACCTTTTCCTTTAAGAAAAGCAGGTACCAATTTCCATTTATCCTACAATTAAAAATAAACATATGAAATATATTATTATTATTATTATTATTATTATTACTATTAATTGTACATTAAATTCTTTTTTTTGTAAGGCTATTAACATAATCACAAATAAATAAATCGGACGATATTGAAGACATTTTTTTTCTTTTTTTTTTTTTTTTTTTTTTTGTAAAAATAAATAACCTCCTCATAATATACCTGTATATGTTTCACAACTTTACTGTATTTTTGTTCCGACTTTATACCGTCCAAATTAGTAAATTTCACGTCGCCCATGTTTTACCTCGAAAGAAAAATCATTTAAAACCAATAAGTATATTTAATAAACGAACGAAATTTTGTAAACCATACGTAAATCTCGACGGACAACGAGTCACGCCGCATGTACGTTACTGTCGTCAAACACATGCTACATACATCGTGATGCAACGTGTTTAGAACAGTTTAGAATACTTCTGGGGATGGGGGGTTCGTCACGAACACCACCGAAATCGGCGCAAACAACAGCCTATCTGCCGGGCCGACTTTGACTAGCGTAGTCGTGCTCACTACTTCCGCTTTCTCTGTGAGCGGCTTCACCACGTGTGGCGAAAGAGAGAGAGAGAGAGAGAGAGAGAGAGAGAGAGAGAGAGTTTCCATCCACCATCAGAGCCAACGCAATTACCGAACTGTACGGTCACATCATTTAATTTAATAAATTCCCCATCTTGGTCTCTTCACGCTCACGTGTGCCTTCACCCTTTACCGGACACCACGCCTCCTCCTCCTCCTCCTATCGAGCATGTTTTTTTTGGCGCCTATTTGGGCGACGCTCTAAATACCTTTCCCCTGTCGATAATATAATAATATTAAAAATAATTGTATCATTATGCGATATTAATCTTTAAAACGGTCAACATATAAAATAAAATCGTAATTATACTTTTCTGCGTAGTCGTAAATGTTAAAATTCTTTTCCCTTTCAATACGTTATCTTGATTAGTATATATTTTTACGTTACATGTAAATTTCTCTCTCTCTCTCTCTCTCTATTTCTGTTCGCACGTCATACATATATTATCATGTAATATTTATCGTAACCGTTATAACGATAAAAAAAGTCTTTATCTAAATTTTGTGTAGTATCATTGTTACACAATATGCGCGCACTATGAATTATTTTAATGGTAATGCTGGTAGCGAACAGTAAGGAGTGAAATTCCGTGAAAATTTGTATCTTACGAAATGTTGCGTTTTAATTTATTTACAAACGTACGTTTTAGAAATTCTATAAAGTATATTTACGAATGTAACGTTAAATATTCGACGAGATATTATAAAATAAATGAAAGTGCATTCGGACTGAACGATCAGCAGAAAGAGGTTAGTTAATTTGACTTTACAAACATCCGAATAACAGCTGAGTAATGTAATCGTCAATCGTATTGTAACGCAAAGCGCTGTAAAGTTGTTCCATTATCGATTGTTGGAAATAAATCTTAATCGATTTTTATGAAATACGTTATACACACGTGTTTGTATTATGCGATCGTTCATATTTTGTATTATCATTTAAATGTGAAATTGTTCATTTCTATTGACATATTATTCGTAATCGATTGTGTGAACCGGTATGTAATTTTCGAACTCGTAGCTCCCTCTGACAGCAAAATATCCGACCTAACTTTGTAGGCTCATTGATTTACTTTTTTTTTTTTTAAAAAAAAGGCGCGCTCTTTGCGATAGCCGAGATTTCTACAAACTCGCAAGGATAAAGAATAATCGATATATTGGCGCAATATTTTTCATTAATGTAATTTTTCTTTGAATTTTCTACAGCTTCGGAACTTGATTTTCGATTTTTCCCAGAAGGAATTGGCCCCTAAGGCAACTGAAATCGACCGAAGGAATAATTTTGACGAGCTCAGAGTACGCATTACTAAATAAGTTTTTTAAATGATTGACGTTTGTTTATTTTCAAATTTGTATGTCGTAAAATTAACCATTGAATTGACATATAACGAATCTCTTTAGACATTTTGGAAAAAACTCGGTAATTTGGGTCTATTAGGGGTAACAGCGGATACGGAATATGGAGGAACCGGTGGTTCGTATTTGGACCATGTAATAATTATGGAAGAGATAAGTAGAGCATGCGGTGCCATTGGACTTAGTTATGGAGCTCATTCAAATTTGTGCGTTAATCAAATTAATAGGAATGGTACGAAAGAACAGAAAAAGAAATATTTGCCAAAGGTAAATCAATTGACTATAGGAATGAAACGTATTTATAATGATTTTATAATGACGACGATTCAGTTGTGTAGCGGTGAACATATTGGAGCTTTGGCTATGTCAGAGCCAGGGACGGGATCGGACGTCGTATCGATGAAATTAAAAGCCGAAAGGAAAGGCGATTACTTCGTATTAAACGGTAATAAATTTTGGATCACAAATGGTCCGGATGCCGATGTTCTTGTGGTTTACGCCAAAACGAATCCGCATGCTTCGAAACCGCAACATGGAATAACAGCTTTTATTATAGAACGAGGAATGGAAGGTTTTAGTACGGCACAGAAATTAGATAAATTAGGAATGAGAGGATCGAACACTTCGGAGTTAATTTTCGAGGATTGTAAAGTTCCTGGTAAATCGTAGAACTTTTTTTTTTTTTTTTTTTTTTTTTAATATAAATTACGTCCGACCGATACAAAGTGTATACGATAAATGTTTGCAGTGGAAAATGTTCTCGGAGAATTAAACAAAGGAATATATGTACTTTTCAGCGGTTTGGATTTGGAACGTTTGATTTTGGCAGGTGGTCCTTTGGGGTAAGCCACGACGATTTCATTATTTTAATTGACCCCTCCATATCGAATAATTTCAATGCACTTTCAGCATTTGTCAAGCTTGCTGCGACGTCGCATTTGAATATGCTCATACTAGGAAACAATTCGGAAAGTATATAAGCGAATTTCAATTGATACAGGTGATTTGATATTTATTGAAAAATTTTTTGATGACAAAAAAAAAAAAGAAAAATATATTGAATAATGCATAACACGCGTTAAACTCGTTATTGAAACGTTTAGGGAAAGATCGCGGATATGTATACGACCCTAAGCGCTAGTAGATGTTACTTGTATTCGGTTGCAAGGTCTTGCGACGCGGGACACGTGAATCGCAAGGATTGCGCCGCAGTGATACTTTACTGCGCTGAGAATGCAACGAGGGCTGCCTTAGATACGATTCAAATACTTGGTAGTTCATTGTCACACCTTTTCATAACATTTACGATGCCTTTTCTTTGATTTTTATACATCTTGTTTTTATCAATACCAGGTGGAAACGGATATATCAATGATTATCCTACCGGAAGATATCTAAGGGATGCTAAACTTTATGAAATCGGTGCGGGTACCAGCGAAATACGTAGGATGCTTATCAGCAGAGTGATTACCGAGGAATATTTGCAATCGAATTAATCTTCGAATCGAAAGTATCGAAATAACTTTCAGAAATTATATATATATATATATATATATATATATATATATATTTTTAATACAGATCTATTATATAATAGCACGTCTATATCTTATCATATTATTGTTATATATTTTCTACGAACTCGTACGCGATATATATATATATATATATATATATATATATATCTTTATAGACCATTAATAAAAATGACCGTCTAATATAATTCAATGAATCATCGATAATGACATGTATAACAAAGCAATATATTACATATGATCCTTCGAATCGTTGAATAAATCTATACAAATGAGTCATTAGAACAGTAAAGTCCGAACACTCTGATTGACTAACCTTTCGCGCTATAGGTTGCTAATTTAAGGCGAAGTTTACGTACACAATAGATCCGTCTTGCTCCATCTTAGGGACCTTACACCTTATCTCACTTCCTTTCTCTTTTTCTATCTCAAGACTCACTTCGATCACACAGCGGAGCTAAACTAATTAAATCGTACTAAGCATAGGGGAGAAGCTTTCGGACGATTGCGGACGTCGGTGAAAGTAGTAGCAGCTCTCTAAGAAGAGTAGAAGAGAGCTAAGGATTTTCGTCGTTAGAAGAAAATGGCTCTTAAGTTCTCCATAGGCAATTATTACGAGACCTATGTGAGTATCTGACTCAACCTGAACGGTTTTCAGAACTCTTACACTTTAGCCCTCCATTTTTCTTTTTTTTTTTTTTTGCAATTTTATATATATATATATATTAAAAAAAAAGAAAAATGAAACAAATATCCACAATAATTATCTCTTCTCCCCCTTCGTCACGCGCAAGCCCTATAAACATTTTTAATAATATCTGTCAATGATCATTTTGTCCGTTTTCTTTTTCTTTTTTACTTATTTGAAAGATCCCCGCGCCGATGTTCTATCGATTGTTGTATACATAAAAAAGAAAAAAAATTATCCCGATCTACCACCATTACGTCGATTTTCATTTATATCTAATACGCAGACGGAGAAACGAGATACGATGTGATCGATAGAAAAAAAAAAAAATAAAAAACGTGCTAATAATATATCGGGATGTTGGGATATATTCTAATGACGGAAAGATATGTTTGATCATGGGTGAACCCAAACGACCTCCCGCAAGGAAGTAACCGTATGGAATTAAAATTGGACAGGATTGAGAGAGAGAGAGGGGGTTTTGTCAGATGGATAATCTCTTATGTGCGCGCGCATATGTGTGTGTGTGTGTGTGTGTATGTATGCCTCTCTGCCGTCCGCCCCAACTCTCGTAAATGCCAGAGAAATGAGTGCAGGTCGGGCCAGAACAATACAAGTGGGATGCCAATTCGAAATGGGGCCAGAATAGCATAGGCAGCCTGTTAGTTGAGCAACGAGAGCTAGCTTTCGTGTTAGGCCTGTCAAAGTCAAAGGGACCGTACGTTGTGAACCACCTCAGTTCTCGTTTGTCTACGCGCGCGCGTCAATTTTTTTTTTTAACCGATTCGTTCGTTACATTATCACTATCGTTTATTTATTTAATCGTTTATTTATTTATTTTTTTGTTTCTCTTCCCTTTAATCGTTTCGCGCTCTTTAGAAAGTTATTTATCGATTATTTCTTGAGAAAAATTTTCTCTCTCTCTCTCTCTCTCTCCCCTAGCTCTCTTTTTCTCTTTCTTTTTTTTTTGCTTTCTCTATCTATCTATCTATCTATCTATCTATCTATCTATCTCCTTCACTGTGTTCGTCGTTATCACGCGTTACATCGTGGACCAAAGGATTAGAGCATGACGAGGAAGCAAACTTTGATCATAAAACTTAGAAGATCCAGTACTGGTAAACCCTGGGGAATAAGAATTGCTGGCGGGGCTGATTTGGGTTCACCTATCGTCGTCACCCGCGTGAGTTTCTTTTCAATTTTATACGAGCGATCGAGAATAGGGATGACAAATTTGTAAGGGAGAGATTTGAAAAATAAAAAAAAATATATATATATATATATATATATATATATATATATAAATGAGAATCAACATATGGGAAAATGTAAGCGCAATTTTTTGTGCGTCGCTCGATGACCCTTAAAAAATAAAATGATTGATTTATTCTGTCTCGTCGATCGTATCTAAAAAAAAAAAAAAAAAAAAAAAAAAAAAAGAAAAAAAAAAAGAAAAAAAAAGAAAAAAGAGGAAACAGATTTTAGTTACATAATATGGGCAATGAACTCTTCTTCGATTATAGTTAAAGTTGTCGTGCGAGCCTCTGCGTTTCTCGAAAAAATTCTAATGTTCACAATCGAATCGCATCAAATCTGACATTAGAATATTGTTGCGTTTGATCGCGCGTATGGAATAATCTGCGTTAAAAAGTTTGTGCGTCTACGTATATCGTAGAATTTGATCTATAACAAGAACTTTTAGAATTTTTACGAGCTTCGCGATCCGTAAAATCCTTTGGCACGATTATTAGTTATATAGTAAGAGAACGATAAACACGGATGGACTAATGCCAACTATTCTTATTACCAACACAACTATAAGAGGATTAGTTTCGTTTGCTTTTACTTATAAACACAACATATATACATATAGATATACATATACATATACACTTGAGCGCGCGAAAATATTTATGAAATACCAGCTTTATTTTATATATATATATATATATATATATATATATATATATATATATATATACATAATTCGTGATAAAATATTTCTCTTAAAAATGTTCGTTTTTAACAGATCGATCTTATAAATGGGAATAAATGTGAAGGTGTAGTGAATTTTTTAAATATCATTCGTTATAAAAAAAAAAATCGATATACATGTACGATAAATATGAATATAAATATTTATACGTATTGCATATTATATATATATGTATTTCTCTCTCTCTCTCTCTTTCTATATATATATATATATATTTAGTGAGAATGATGATTGTATTTGATTTTAGTCGGAGAACGAGGAGCTCCAGAGGGGTGACGTGATAAAGAAAATCGACGATTACGACACACGCGATGTGAGGCATGTAGACGCCCAGAATCTTCTACAAAAGTCTGAAAGAATAAAGCTCGTCGTCGAAAGGTCCGAGCATTCTAGAGCATCTCGTATCGACACACCTACGACATCGCCTATGATTATCGGATCGATCATTGGCGACAGGGCTGCGGTTACTAGTCTGTCAGAAATATATATACACACACACATATATATATATATATATATCTCAAATATTAGATTATCATTAATATTATTTTTATGCAATTTCGAGTATAACAAAAAAAAAAAAAAAAACAAAAGGAAAAGAACAATGCCGCTCTATAGCCGCTTCAATATAATTCCTTTGATTATAATTCGATAACTTCTTTCAATATCGCAACGCTCACGCATAACCGACAGCTCGCAGCACCGCAGTTAAAAAAAAAAAAAAAAAAAGAAATACTTTCGACCAGTTTTTGAACGAGAGAGCAGCGGGGGGAGGTTGTAGGGAAGAAAGAAAGAATTTCTTTCTTCTTCTTTTATTTTTTCTTTTTCTTTCCTTCGAGTGTCAAAAAAAAAAAAAAAAAAAAAAAGAAAAGAAAACAACGAAAGATGGATAGATTTTGTGTCGAATCGTTCAAAGACGGCTCGTTGGTCCCTCGCTATTACGAAGGCTATGCTGTACAATAAGTATAGGCCAATTCAATCGCACGCGTAAATAACAATTATTGACGTTATCGTTCTATTTTATGACAGAGCCAAGCCGGCCAGAATACCAGGGGAATTACCAAAAAGTCCTGTACCACCACCGGAGCCGTCGTACGATGAATATATACCATCATCTCCAATTCCGTCGGATCGTTTCCAACCGGCGCACGAACATCTCGATGAGGTCCGCGAGGAACGAGTTTATTTATCACAGGTACTTTAAATATAGATACGCGAGAATTTAAACTCTGTTACCATCGATCATGGATATTCCCATGTATCATCGTTCCAATCCTATAATACAACGTAAGTGATCCAACGGTAATCAACTAACTATGATCCTATCTATCGTAATATTCATCGTTACGAACGAATTCAACAGTGAAGTTTTTTTTTTCAGGGATCCCTATATCCCTCGAGACATCGCGTGTAAAAAAAAAGAAAAAAAAGAAAAAGAAAAAAGATTTAGAGGCAAGCGTAATGGTTCGTATATTTTACGAAAATTCAACGAGTATTTATCGACGACGTTCCATGGGTACTAGGATCCAAGCAACTTCCCGAATACAATCGATCTGTTTTTTTTTGTTTTTTTTTTTTTTTTTTAATTAGTTTCGATTCTACTACGAAACGCGATCGCGGTTAAAACGTTTCCCGATGAATCCCTCCCCTCCCCCTCCCCCATTTGGGAATAGAAAGGGTAGGGCATAACACTGACGTTATTAGATTATTTCGTAGGAACGTGACTAAGTTCGATAATACGCTTAGAAAAGGGTCGGTTCATTTTTATTGCGTCTCGGATGAGACCAGAGAATCGATCGATCGATCGAAAATTTTAGATACAAATCGTTACTTAACATTTCTATAAACATACGTATGATACTTTCTTTTCTTTTATTTTTTTAATTTTTTTTTCTTTTTTTTTTTTTTTTTTCTTTTTTTTTAAATATCTATAACCACATAGATCATGTATCGTGGTAGTTTCTTCTCTCTCTCTCTCTCTCTCGTGTAATCTCACTCGGTACTCGGCCCAACCGAATGTTATCGAGTTTCAAAGAGCAAACGAGTTTTACGTCTGGCAAACTCGCACGTCCAAAATTATATTCTCCACTTTGAAATTCAATAACTTAGACTCCGTAATGGTTACAGCCGTGCAGTTACATTTGTTAGTCTCAATTTTCATCGATAGGTATATCCTGATAGGCTCGTTAAATGAATCTCTTCTATCGAGAGAACAATTATATCCTTATTACGATCGTTTTCTCTTAATCTCGTAAAACATTTTTTTTCTTTTCTCGAATTACGATTATTCGAACACGTACTCGCACACACACACACACACACATGTACATATACATACATATATATATATATATATATATATATATATATATATATATATATAAATTCGATTCTATTGAATGGTGTCGAACTGGATGATTATCGTAAAAAGCGTGCGCGACACCGTCTTTATTTGCGGAACATTCGAAGTGTGAATATATTTTTGTTGGCCCGACGCGATGCCGGAAAGTCCGCGTGGAGGCAGTTGCCACGCTATAAATATCGCTTTTGCATCGAAACCACTGTCCCGATCCAATACTCTCTCTCTCTCTCTCTCTCTCTCTCTCTCTCTCTCTCTCTCTCTCTCTCTCTTTTTTTTTTCTTTCTCTCTATCTATCTATCTTTCTCTGATCCAGAACGATTTTCTTAAACGATTCGATAACGTACGATTCATCGGATACGATCGATCGATTTTTCTACATCCATTCTTATATATTTAAATTATATTTAAATCTGATTTGCGATACTTATTTTAATGAGACTTTATTACAAACAAAAATGATTATTGATTGAATATCTGATTCTCTCTCTCTCTCTCTCTCTCTCTCTCTCTCTTTTTTCTTTCTCTCTATCTATCTATCTTTCTTTGATCCAGAACGATTTTCTTAAACGATTCGATAACGTACGATTCATCGGATACGATCGATCGATTTTTCTACATCCATTCTTATATATTTAAATTATATTTAAATCTAATTTGCGATACTTATTTTAATGAGACATTATTACAAACAAAAATGATTATTGATTGAATATCTGATTCTCTCTCTCTCTCTCTCTCTCTCTCTCTCTCTCTCTCTCTCTCTCTCTCTCTCTCTCTCTCTCGAAATGATTGACGACAAGATAAATGAGAATGAAGTGAATTGAAAGAGACGTACAAACGAGAGTCGTTAATTTTCAACGTGGGATTATTAAACGCTGCCAAAGAAAACACTTTTCTCGCGTCTGAACGTAGGCTCGACCGAAGAACGTTCTTTTTACCGAATCAATTTTGTTTACCAGAAAGATGAAATGGTTCGTGATGTACGGGAAGAGCCTTCTCTTTGATGGGTATTTGGCGACCTTGAGTATACGATCAAGTATCAGAGCGATAATCGTTCGTAAAAAAAGAAAAAGAAAAAAAAAAGACAATCGAGCTCAACGACGAAACATGAAGAACTGTTAAAGTGCGGGGAGAAGGTCCTGTTTTTTTTTTATGTTTGAAGAATGGAAACGGCGAGGCGGGCGACTGTTCAACGCCATTACGTTTCTCGCATTTATATGGGAAAAAGAAAAAAATTAAAAAAAAAAAAAAGAAAAAAAAATGGAAAAAAAAAGAAAAAGAAAGAAGTCATCCTATATCTACTGGGACGTCAAAAACGTAGGAGTTGAGTTAGCCCTCGCGTATTAAGAGGGGAGAGGGAGAGAGATCATCGAGAGAGATCGAGAGAGAGAGAGAGAGAGAGAGAGAGAGAGAGAGAGAGAGAGAGAGAGCGAGAGTAAAACGGAGCCACTTCGGAAAAGACCAGAGTTAGTGCCTCCCGCGCAACGAAGCAGTGCGTTAGCGAATTTTATCCACCACGAAATACGGTATACCAAGGAAAATTATAAATCGGCCTTTTCGATCGTTTTTAACGATCGGTCTTGTAAAGGAGAGAGAGAGAGAGAGAGAGAGAGAGAGAGAGAGAGAGAGAGAAAGAGATAGACGATCGAACGAATAATAAGAAAGTGATACGAGATAAAGGATTTTAAAGGAGAGAGAGAGAGAGAGAGAGAGCAAGATTTTTAGAAGTGGAAGGACGAATTCGAAAGGAAGAGCAAGGATAAAAGAAGAAAAGAGAGAATAGAGAAGATTCTCTGAGGGAAAGAAAGAGAGAGAGAGAGAGAGAGAGAGAGAGAGAGAGAAGGAGGTGAAAATGCCTGCTTTTACGACCGTTTATCGTCAAAACATCGAACACCATCCCAAAGAGGAAGAGGCCGCCGTTTATTGGGTAGGGAAATCACGTTCACGCTTGAAATTTCTTCTCGCATGTGTCCGCCTATATCATCATATATATATATATATATATATATATATCTTCGTGACTTCTTCACTCGACATTTTATCATCCACGAAATTTCATCGTCGCTATCATCCCATCAGTCGTAAACGACAAATACGTTTTCGCGTATATATTATAAAGGGTTGTATAATTCAGTCTCATTCTCGAGGTTTCGTTAGAGGTTCGATCATGAATGAACGACGACGGTGTATCCTCGTATCTCTCGCACTATCTGACGGATAACAACCCCCTCCCCTCCCCTCCCCACCCCTCCCCTCCGCCCAGAGGCACGAACAAAACTCTACCTCGCGAGTTATCCTTCTCTCTTCGCATCGAATCTATTTGACGCGACGTAATAAATTGTTTGTTCTCATTTTTTTTTCTTTTTGTTTTTTTCTTTCTTCTTTTCTTTTAGACGTTCGACGAAGAGCAAGCCCTGATACTCGTTCGACGTATATAAAAAATCTCTTGACGACGACGCGACGTCGTGGAAATCGAAATAAATGTATTATTAGTTAACCTTGACACGTTATTCGCGAAGGTATGACCCCTCGTGTACGTACGACGAGGACGGGTCTTCGAAGCGTCGAAAAATGAAAATTCCTTGAAGATCTTGGATATTTAAACTTGTCCCAGGTAAAATAGTGAAAATTGATAAACGATCGAGAAGGTTAGATTAAGGGGGATCCAGATCTAAGGGAATATATGCTAATAAACGGATGCAATAAAGCTAAGCGTAAAGCATCGCGCGTATAAAGTCGTTCATCGGTATCTTATTCTATTTTCGTGAACGGGATCTGGGTTACTCAAACATCGAAAGGGGCGCACGATCACGTTCACACCCACCACCACCACCACCACAACAACAACACAACGCACAAATGCCTTTTCAAAGGCTATATCCTCGGTTGAAATATGCTTGACTGATCTCGAAAAAGATTTTGCGACGTTCGAGAATCGTTCTTTTTTTTTTTTATTTTTCGTTTTCTTCTCTTCGTCAATCGATAAAGATGGAGAATATGAGAGATGATAGGATCGTCGTTCGCACTAAACGACGATCGATATAAAATAACGTATGTCCGAAAACAAATCGATCCAATTAATACGTTTGTCGGTATCTAAACGCTTGCCAACCGAGGAAGTACTTTCAAAAAGTTTGAATTTCACTGTAGGTACACCGTTTAGCGGTATGCAATAAAGTTTCAACGGAACAGCTGTTTCGTTATGTCCGAATTTAGTTCGGCAACCAATAACCTTTCATCGGAAGGCACAGTTAGAACGGCTCATACGTAAAACAATAAGCTTTTGAACTTCTGGAAAAATTCTTTGCCTCTCTCTCTCTCTCTCTCTCTCTCTCTCTCTTTCTTTCATATATTCGAGAAAGAGATTTAAATTTCTTCGACATTAACCATCGCTATATATCTCTTAT
Organism: Dolichovespula sylvestris; assembly: GCA_918808275.2. Taxonomy (NCBI): domain Eukaryota; kingdom Metazoa; phylum Arthropoda; class Insecta; order Hymenoptera; family Vespidae; genus Dolichovespula; species Dolichovespula sylvestris. The sequence goes on from OU964965.1 coordinate 9,273,954, forward strand.
TAAATTTTCATGAAAAACAAGTGGCGCGCGCGCGTTTTGTTTACCAATGGAAATATCTTCAAAGAAAATCCTCGAGGGAAAATGTTAGTCTACGACGCTTTTCTTAACTTAGTGATACGATGACCTTGTATCTGTCCTTCAAGCATAGAACGCGACCTTGTTGGCGAGAGCTTTCATCCAGATTTTCCAATGGAAAAACTCGCGTGGACATTGTGGCGACACTAATGGGCGCCGTAATGCGCGCACACGCACACGCACACGCACACGCACACGCACACACACAGGGTGGACGTTATTTTTGCCAGCTGAGAGCCTTCATCTATTTCGAGAGAGTCACTCTTGCTCACCCTGTAACATAATGTTCCTGACCCATTTATAATGGAATTCTCGTAATCATGATTTTCATCTTCAGAGGCATGAGAAAATGTTGTTTGTATGGTCGTATCACAATCTTCAAGATCATAATGTTCCTCATCGATCGAGATTGATCAGTTAAATTGTTATAACGCGGGTACAAGTTGCGTAGACAACAACGATTAACGTAAAACAATATCTCTTGTTTATCGTAAACAAGCACGGATTTACATCATCATGTGCTTGGAAAAAAAAAGAAACAAAAAAAAAAGAAAGAAAGAAAAGAAAAAATCAAGAGTCGTCTTACGATGCCAAGTTCTCTTTCGCGAAAGAGATATAAAGTCGGTGTGTAATAATAGTCATCGCGTTCCTCTGACGTAGAATACCGCGAGTTCTGTTTTTAAAAAGAAAATAAGAAAGGCGTCGAGAAGAATCGAATATGAGATTCTAGCTTGGCAAATTTCAACAATGTTTCGATCGTCCTAACTATTCCTCATCGTTTCGTAATAGTTTCAGGAACAAAAATGATATCACGACGTACGTTATAAACTCGCGCCAAACTTTTATTCTTAAGATCTTCGTTCGCAATTTTCTCTTTTCGCCATTACACAATGAGCCAGCTGTTAGCGCAAAGGTTCTTCTTCTTCTTTTTTCTTTTTTTTTTTTTTTTTTTTTTGTCTGTAGCAAACAGTGAGAAGCAGCAACAGAAGCGACGGAAGAAGGTGGAGGGGAAAGGAGTACGGGGGAGGGGAGGATGGGGAGGTTAGAAAGTATCGCGTAATACGTAATCTCATATACTTCCGGTTTTCCGAACGATGCCAAGAATATCGTCATGCTTATAACATTACACAAATTTGCTTGGTTATTACCTTTCTCGTCCCCGCTTGAAAATTATTGACAATCAATTTTAACGAAATCAAGCGCGTAATTTAACGAACTATCGTGTCCCATCTTCGTTAGCGTTAGATGATTAACGCTTTCCCAAGACGAGATATTTTCAACTCCGCGTCTAACTATAGATGTACGCGCATTGTTCTTTTTATATCGTCCTTACTCACATCCCGTAATTTAATCGGGATGATCGATAAAAATAACTTTATTTAACGAGTCATTTTCGTCTGAAAATTATACGATAATTGAGATTATCTATCGGTCGTGTAAAAATACGTATTTATTGTTTCGATATTATCCTCTTTTTTCTTTTCTAATGAAAAAAAAAAAAAAAAGAAAAAGGAAAAAAAAAGATAAAACGGGCGACGTGAAATTTGTTGTTCTTTTCTCTCTCTCTCTTCTCTTTTAGCCATACCGTACAACTCCTTTGGTCTTGCCTGGTGCCAAGGTTAAAAAGGACGCGCCCTTGGGAGAATGCTATCTTCGTCATCATCCCAATCCTATGATTCGCGCTGCACCACATCATTACGAGCCAGCTCATCCTGAAGTAGCTATGAAACAAAAGGTACGCAATCAATTTTTATAATATCGTCCACGATTATCGATTAATAATCATAAAAACTCTCACGAGAATGCAAGACGGATCGAATGAAAGAAAGGAAAAAAAAGAGAAGAAAGAAAGAAATACGTGATTAGATCTTACATACATACATACATACATACATACATATAATATACACATGTGCGTTCGCGCGATTAAATTACACATCTATTTGATTAAATATCTGACCAGGTGGCGGAAACGGTACTTCAACGTGTCTTGGGACCGAATGAAGTTCCAAAGGTTTGAGAATTAAGTCTAATCTATCTTTAAAATCATATTTTGCTTTTCGAGATCGCTCAATGCTTTCGCTTGCAATCTATTTAAATAGTATTCTAAAAAGTGCATCTTTATTTCACGAACCGATTTCTTTATCGTTGTAGATTCGCCAATCTAAAATATATATATATATATATATATATATATATATATATATATATACGTATCATCTTTCACACGTTACAAACACTGTCGTTCTTACGTGCGTGTTTATATATTAGAATAATAAATCGTTTACGAATGACACGTAGAAGTTGCGAAGTACGAAAAGTATAAACAATAATAAACGGCCGATATATTATCGCGACTTTTCTATCTCGACTACGTTCGACAACAATTCAGTTCTTCCGAAGACTTCGAGGAGTCAACTTGCGAACAACAGCCTCTAATAAATTATTCGCGAATTAATGTAATAATTGATTTGTATCGATTGAACGATCAATACTAATTGAGCATGCTTACTTTAACGTTCATTTCTACGAAATAGCTAGTCGATCCTTTTGATTAGAGCTTTCGTAAAACTAGAGACTCGTTTTCGAAAAACAATATAATACTTTGCGATAAGACGGGAAACTGTTTTCATGTTTACAATATTTAACTCGCTCGACGCTTTGAGAACCACTGCTATAGGATTATTATAATCTGAGCTTGCCACCTTTACCAAAGCTTGACTAATTTTCTAGAAACGCTTTAATTATGGATTAATCTAACTCGTGTGTAAGCATTGGATAGAAGCTTAATTAAGTCACGCTATATCATGGTATTCAATTTTTACAAATGAATAATAGATAATTGATATACTAATTATTATTATTAGAGATTTAAAAACTAACATACGTGCATATAATTACATTTCATTCGAAATAATTTTACTTCTCGCACACAGGTCGTCCACAAACAATTCAATTCTCCGATTGGACTTTACTCCGAACAAAATATTGCAGATACCATCAAATGTCAGGCATCGGCCATACCGTAAGTATAATTTCAACGATAATACAATTTAATATTCTCACGTCACGAAAAAAAAAGATATCTTCCATGTTTCTTTTTCGATTATTTAAAAATTATCAAATTGTTCCGATTATATAAAAACGATAAGGAAAACGCTTCTAATACGCCATACGAAGTTTGCGATAGCATGATCACATACATAGATTAGTAGATGATTAGATGTAATAAAATAATACGATTCACACATTTGCTTTATGCTAAAATACTGACACAATATTCATTCCGTTGGATTGAAATATGATTTATTCGCTATGAAAATTTATTTCTACCGTGTCCTCTTCTGTTGTAAATCGTAATAATAATAATAAGAAAAAAAAAAAAAAAAAAAAACGAACAAAAAGGAAAAAGAAAAATGTAAATTTTCTTAGCGAATAAAAAATCAATCGATATTTTTTGATCGACTAATTCGACAATATAATATATATAATCAACTTACAATAAAAAAAAATAATATTACTTACATAAAAAAAAAAAAAAGAAATAATACTCTCCAAACAAGATGGCGGTCCTCGGGAAAAAAAGAGTACAAGAGCGAAGTTCTTCTTCTTCTTCTTCTTCTTCTTCTTCTTCTCTCGCGCGGCATTATACGATTACTCCTTCACACGACAAATAAACCATTGACATGCGTATTGTTTATTTTACAGCATTTTCATAGACTTTTCCTTCCTGAAACAAAAACAGGATATACAGGAGCAAGCGAGAATTTTGAAGGAGCAGGCCAAAGCCGCTTCCTCGAAGAACGTGTGGCCGCAATTCAATAAACCAAATTAGAATCTCTCGTTCGAGACGTTTTTCGATGCTTTTCTCTCTCTCTCTTTCTCTCTTTCACTCGCGTATCGACGATTTTATCGAGATTATCGACGATCCATACGAACGATCTGCAAGTATCGATCGTCGATCACGTTTGTCGTCCATTTGTTTTTCATTTTTTCACTAATTTAATTCTTTTTTTTTTTTTTTGAAAATCGTATTCAAACAATTCAATTCGCGAACGTGTTTAGATCGATCGATTAAATGAAATTTAAGAAATGAATCCCTTATCATCGGTGTGTGCCATATATATATATATACGGTAGCTATGATCTTCGAATCGAATGAGAAACGTTGAAAAAAAAATAAAAAAAATAAAATAAAATAAAATAAAAAGCGCACAAAAAAAAAACACAAAAACGAAGAAAGCCATGTATAACAGAAAAAAAAAACAAAAAAAAGGAAGTTGAACAAATAACGATTGCATGCGATAGAATAATAAAGTAGAAAATATTTAACTAACTTAACAAACCAAATGTCCCGCGATAGTTTTCGAGGATTACGTTTCCCCTATTTTCACAAAGATGCACCCACAAAATTTTCTATCCTCGAAGAATATACAAGTATATATCGTTCTATAAATATTTCGCAGAACGCCTTACATCAAAAGCAATCTGAATGGAAATGCAAATGTGAATGGAAAAGCGGGGTAAGTAATTGATAGCGAATTATATCAAATCTGTAATAATTATCTTCTTCTTTTTTTCCTCTTTTTTTCTTTCTTTCTTTCTTTCTTTGTGCAAATAAGAAAATCATATTAACACGATATACTTTTGATGTTATAAATAAATAACGCACGTATGTACATAAAAAATATATATAATATATATATATATATATATATATATATATATATATATATATACACATTCTCTATGCAAGTATCTATCTATCTATCTATCTATCGCGCATGAAAATGCAATACTCTATCCATGTATTTGATATTAATTATTACCTTAATTTTCCATCGTATAATAAAAATTCGATCGAACGTAAAAGCACTTCGAGATGTGTTTCTTTAATTAAATTAAGAATAATAATAATTTTCTTGCTATTGGTAAGAATGGGGGCTCGTAATTTTCGGAAACTTCGGGAAACTGTTGTTTTCGTCCATTTCTCTCTCTCTCTCTCTCTCTCTCTCTTTCTCTCTATTCTTTTTCTACTTCTTTATCCACTTGGCGGAGCTTGCACGTTATATAGCCTTACTTTCGTAAATGGTTGCTCTCTAACATAGATTTAAAAAAGAATTAAAAAAAAATAAATAAATAAAAAATAAAAAAGCACGAGATGTAAGCGTCGCTCTCGAACATTAATTGGCAATAACCAATGGTGCTGCTGTTAACCGACCTCCGAAAAAAACCCACAAGAAATCAAAAAGAAAAAAAAAATAAAAGAGAAAGAAAAACGAGATCAGTCGATTAAAAGTGATCCGTGTCTATATATATATATTCATCGCCGGGACAGTCCAAAGATGTCGGTAAAATACGATCCGAGCAAGAGCGAAGCTTACAAGGCCCTACAAGAGGAAGCTCTAGGTGACACGGTCCAAGAGGTTAGGCAGCCGGCACGTACCGGTGTTTTTTCTCCACAAAAAGCCAATTACAATAGGGTAAGTTAAAACGATATAATTTTTCATCGGGCTAAAACGTAATTCGTATTTACCTTTTTATTTTTTTTTTTTTATATTCGTTCGAATGAGAATAAGTATTGTGCGTTTCGATTGTTCTTACGATTTGATTTTCCCGCTTTAAAAACAAAACAAACGAAAGAGAAAAGAAAATTCGAACGAACGGAAAACCGCAAATGCCCCGGGAAAAATTTAAAGATCGCGATATTACCCGACGTATATTGCTTTCTGATGATTTTAGATTCCTCATGCCCGACCAAAGAGTCCTGCCGCATCATACGTAAGTGATTTTCAATTTATTTCGAATTACTAAAATAATCGAATTATAAAAAGTCCGTTATATGTGCATAAAATGGCATAGAGAAGAAGACACATGTCGCGTCGTAGCATGCGAAGCATGAAAATGTCATTCGAACGCACTTCTCGATGAATACACGATTATTTGGAAAATTTTTTTCAATTAAACGGTCGATACGTACCTCTTTAATTATTCCAATTTGTATGATTTGTTTAATTAAGGGTGGAAATTATAGACGTCCCTTCCCCCTTCCTTTCATTAAGGATCACATCAACGACTATTAAATTTTTTCATCGAATTGTACGTGTTATTTGTTTATAATTATTAAATCTCAATCGCATGAACATTAATACCCCTTTTACCATCAGTAATTTTATACGAGAGAATAAATTATTTAATATAATTATACGTTTGAACGATCCAACTAATAATAATAATTATAATGATGGTAATGATAATATGTATGATAATTAACGTATGAACGTTAAAACCATTGATTAATCGTAATATACAATTGTTAGGTATAATAACAAAATAATATACATAGGACTTAATATGTTTTGAAGAGATTGTTATTGATGCGTTGTAGGTGAACGTTCTTGACGATGACGGTGAAAAAATACATCAAAGCAACAGCTTCAAGAGGATTATGTACAGTGTCCTGGGACAAACCGATTATTAAAATAGTTCCTGAACTGACACTATATTTTATTTATGTTAATTGAATATACACACATATATATATATAATACACGATATATAAATTTTATTTATTGTACCGTGCAATAAACGAATGGCCAAAGAAAAATATCGTATATAGAAAGTATGACGATGTAATCTTTTATTCGATACGTTATGTAAGCGTAATATTATCGTATTAATCTTTAGAGTTCGTAGGATTTGTTTGTTTCTTTTTCTTTTCTTTTTTTAATTTAGCAGAAACACTTTAATTACAAAGAAATTGAGAAATTTGACAAATACGTAACAGTGTACTGCTTTCATCACGGTTTCATGCATACAATGGATATATTATTTGCATGCTATATCGTATATCTATCTAACATTGTATATTTAAACAAATCGAATTTTTTAAATTACCTTTATTCTCTTATTTTACATATTTTAATGATATCTTTAGTACATGATAAGATCTATACATAGAATGGGTGTATGCGATACGGAAGAAATAAATACAGAAAAAAATGTTGTAATATAGTTTTATTTTTAATTACTACAATTTGCATTTGTTTAATGAATACAATTTATTTTATTCCATTTTATTTTATATTTTTTTTTGTTATCAGTCGTATATATATATATATATATATATATATATATATATATATATGCATTTGAATTGTTATTATGCATATTACTACAGGATTGCTGGAACAGTTACCGCAATGTCCACATACGATCAGATTGTATTTATGGAATATTCTAGCAGTAATTTCCAAATATCATTTCACTATCGGATGATTATTATTCGAATTATTTGACGAAATAGAAATTAGCCAGGTATTCCTCATTTTCACTTCAACAACAATCCAATTATTCAAAAACATAGCGCGCGCAATTATATTCGAAATTAGAAATAACAGCACACAGCCCTCTTCTCCTTCTCCCCCAACAAATTACATATTCATATGTCGAATCTTTCACAAACAGAAGAACATAAATATTATCCCCTTCGTAAACTATGTAGTTTTCAATTTGTATAATCGATTTTTAGAGAAAACTGATATTCAAATTATATTATAAACTAAGTTGTTATAGTAGTTAGTCCTCTATCACGACCCCTTCTTACAACGAAATATTTGCTGAAACTCTTCATGAAAAATATATTTAAAGGAAAATAATTAATTCTTTATTGTACATATTATTATTATTATTATTATTATTATTATTATTATTATTATTATTATTAATATTATTATTATTATTTAATTCCATTATTAAATCTCATTAATAATTAATTAATTTAAATCTAATTAAAAATATGTTATTTTGGTCTTTTAATTTTACACTACGATAAAGAACGTCATTTGTCATCGTTCTTTCCTTTGGTATACAAATTACATACAGAAAAAAAATAAATAATTATTGCCATTTTATATTGTCATGAAGAGATTCAGTTTATATTTCGAAAATGTAACTATTAATAGAACTACGCTCTGCGCAGTTATTTCATTAAATTAAAAATAATACTTTTCTGTTTAATCTTGTTAACTGGATAGGTTTTTTCTCATGGTCATATTAACAAATAATATATGGTAATGCTTTCACATGAATATCTTATCCTGATACAAATTTCAAATTTGGATAAACCCCCTTCCCCCATGGATCAGCAATGAATAATACATATCGGCAACATTTGTCCTTCCATAAAACTGATTTCAACGAATGAAAATTAACATTTCGAAGATCTCGATTCTAACATAGATTCATCATTAACAAATTTGTTTATCATTGTGTATATGTTCATGTGTACGTCATTCAAAATGACTAAGTAATATTTAATCGCTCATATCCAAATAGTAATCGAAAATACAATGCTACGCGCATGAATCATTCATTGAAGGGATATATGGGTAAACTATATAAAATTGATTATTAACAAAAAAAGAAAAAAAAAGAAAAAGCCATGTAAATAATAAAACGTATAATAAATATACATTTTGCATTAGTGTGATAAAATATTCATGTGTACAGTGATTTTACAAGTTTGGTCACTAAAAAACAAAGAAATCATTTACATAGTTGCTTGGTGAATATTATCTCCATTGACATAGAATAGAACAAAAAAAAAAAATTAACAAATATAGTATAATATTATAATAAATAAAATTTGTTTCTACATGGCGCTACGAAGGATTATTAAACGTTCAACGAATCGTCCAGAATTTGTTTAAGTTCTTTTAGATGTTGCATTTTGCTACCTGTCGCAGGAGATGCTGCAGTGGGGCGTCCGGCGTATCTGTAACATATCAATTGTTGATGTAACTATAGCAGCCGATACGAAAAAGAAAAGCAAATAACAATCTCTTTTTCTAAACGCTTTAGTGATACAAATAAATTTTAATGTAATATAACTCGCAGTGATATACATATAGCATGTATCTTACAATGTGCCATCGATATTACCTCACTGTTCTCTGCTTAGGTTTATTAGTATCTGACGACTCGGGCATGGGAGTAGGTTTTACTGGTTTGGATGAAGAAAACCAACCACTCAACCATCCTCCACTACTTTCACTTGCTTTGGATTTTGTCGCGTCTCCAAAACTGTAACATGGCCCAAATTTCTTTCATTTCTTCTAGATACATTTGCTTCTGGTTTTTTTTTTTATGTTTTTTATTTATTTATTTATTTATTTTTTTTTTTTACAAATCGAGTACCATTATCAAGAAGTGCAAACAAATTTGAAATTGGAAATAGCCATTATTGCATTATAAGTAGCATTACTAACATAGTAATAAAGTGGAAAAATGTGGGCCATGTGAACAGATGGAATTAACCAAAGAGAAAAAAGAAAAAAAAAAAAAAAATTCAACATATATAACTTCATTCATGCATACATAATCATTCGTATATAATCGTTAAAAATCCTTAGAATATATATATATATATATATATATATATATATATATATATATATATATATATGTATACACATATATATACACATATATACATTAAAAGAATCTAATGATTATCAACAATTTCATACTTAAGTATTTGTTATCAATCATACCACACAATAACCAAACATTATCTTTCAACGATTAACGGACTTAAACGTCATAAAGCTGATTTATTACGAAGGAAACATGATCGTGCATTAACAATGAGGTAGAGGATCAAGGAAAAATTGTTGGAACCAATTAGAATATTTTGATTGTTAATACCGACCTAATGACTCAGCCTCTCGTATACAAAAAAAAAAAAAACAATAAAAAAAATAATAAAAAAAAAAAAAAAGAAATTAGTAATCAATTATCAAATAATCATTTGAAATAATACTTACGTAACATTGCGCGTTCCATTAAGTGCGGTATGGAATCTTGGTTGCACGTAAGTCCAGGCTCCTTGATTTTTATGTTCTTCTTGGGACCAGATTAATTCTGCATTTGGATATTTAGCAGCTTCCTTCTTAACGAGGTCATACGGGAAGGGCGAAATCTGTAAGAAATTTTGATCATACGTAAAAAATATTCTAGAGAGTATCAAAATATACAATAAAAAATTCTCTCTCTCTCTCTCTCTCTCTCTCTCTCTCTCTCTCTTTATATATATATATATATATATTTACTTGTTCAACTCTTGCAATAGCAATTTGGTCATCCAATTGTTTCTCCGAGCGTGCTTTCTTCAAATCGTAATAAACTTTTCCAGAACAGAAGACCAATCTTTTAACATTGTTTGTGTTATTCGAGGCCGGCCCTTCTTCGGGTATAACTCTAAGGAATTCCGTGTCCTCCAGCATCAAATCGAAACTCGACTTTGCCTCTGGATGACGTAGGAGCGATTTAGGCGTCATCATTATCAATGGTTTACGGAAGGGCAATGCGATTTGTCTCCTTAGAATGTGGAAGTAATTGGCCGGGGTACTGCAATTTGCAACGATCCAGTTGATGTCGTGCAATTGTCGCACGGCAAATTCTTCGCTTTCCGGTGGAAAGTAATCCGGATCGTCAGCGGACATTTGAAGGAAGCGTTCCAAACGAGCGCTAGAATGTTCAGGTCCCTATCGACGGACACAAAATATAGTTACACGTTCAATAAACGCAACGGTTAAACAAATTTTACCATTCAAACAATCCCTCCCCCCGCCTACCCCAGTTATAATCCTAATCCACCATTTATCTTTGATACTCACCATTCCTTCTAGACCATGAGGCTGGAGCATAACTAGTCCAGACTGACGTACCCATTTTGCTTGTCCACTACTGATAAACTGATCTATTATGCACTGGGCTGTGTTGTTAAAGTCACCGAACTGTGCCTCCCAGCATACCAATGCATTAGGATTTGTCATCGAGTAACCCAATTCGAATCCTATAGAAATATATTCGATACTTTGAGACCAGTAAAAGATTTGATCCGATAACGACGTGAATAAATTTTTGTTGGGCCTTCCCCACATTGTCTTACCGAGAACGCCAAATTCCGATAGGGAACTGTTGCAAACCGTGTAAGGCGCTTGATCGGGATACAAGTAACAAAGTGGCCTATACGTAGCTTTGTCGACCGTCTGATGATGTAAGACGTGATGCCTGTGCGAGAATGTACCTCGTTCCACGTCTTGACCGGACAATCTTACGTGGATTCCTTCTTTGAGAAGAGAACCGAATGCCATAGCTTCTCCGAGTGCCCAATCAACTGTCCTAGCTTCGACCATTTCCATGCGTGATTTCAAGATACGTTCGATACCTTTGCCGTTGAAAATTAACAGTTAGATATTATTATCATTATTATTTCGTTTTAATTTGTGTGAAAAAAAAAAAAAAAAAAATTAGATAATCGAATGCAACACCTTTATGAATGACAAATTCCGCAGCGTTGGGTGGTGGCGACGAGAACTTCTTTCCAATATGCACAAGTGTATCTTCCTTGATACCAGTGGGCGATACTTTCAATGGATCTTTACCTTCGAAGAAACCAGACCACGGAGAATCTAACCAATCCTTGTATTTAATATGCGTTTCCTGTTTGGCATTCACGTATGCCTCTTCGCATATCTTTTCATATTTGTCTTGTACATCCTGAAGGAAAATAAGACAAATACGTTATACGGTATAAAAACGAAACGACGAGACGATAGAGAGAGAGAAAGAGAGAGAGAGAGAGAAATTTAGTTAGAAAAACTAATGGTTATATATATATACCTTTACTTCTTCCGTTGTAACAACGCCATCGTCGATGAGCGATTTAGCGTATTTGTCAAGAGCCGGTGGTGTATGTCTAATCTTGCGATACATCAGGGGTTGCGTAAACATTGGCTCATCGATTTCGTTGTGTCCATTACGTCTGTATGAAACTAAATCGATAACAACATCTTTATGGAAAGTTGCTCTCCATTCGGCAGCCACTTTACATACGTGCATTACCGCTTCGGGATCATCGGAATTTACGTGGAATATTGGTGCATTAACCACTCTGGCAACGTCTGAAGTGAAAACGCTTTTTCTTATTTTAATGATGAAAAAAAAAAAAAAAAAAAAAAAAAGAAAATACATAAACGTATGGGTGAAAACCACTAACCAGTACAATAAGGCGAAGATCTAGAATGTCTAGGATCTGTCGTAAAGCCGATTTGATTATTTACAACGATATGGATAGTACCATGAGTCGTGTAATCTGGTAAGTCAGACAGATGCATGGTTTCGAATACGATTCCTTGTCCGCAGAAAGCAGCGTCACCATGTAGAAGTATAGACATTACCTAAAACAAAGAGTAATTGGTGGTTGTAACGTTAACGAAATACACATTATTATTTGTCTCGTTTATAAATGGTAAACTTGTGTTTTTTCAATGTAATACTTACCTTTTTGCCTTCGCCATCTCCTCTGTAAAATTGTTCAGCGCGCGTTTTACCTTGAACAATCGGATCGACCGCTTCCAAGTGAGATGGATTTGCCACTACGGCTAAACGAATATTTTTATTCGTAACGCGATTGAGACGTTCGATATATGTACCCAAATGATATTTGACATCGCCGGAACCCTATAAACGAATGATTTTATTTTATCAGTGTCGAGGATATTACGTTTAATAACGGTGTTAAATATGATAACTCATGCGTACATCGTCGGCAGCTTCGAGTGCGGCAAATTGCGTAAATATTTGACTCAATGGTTTACGACAAACATTGGCCAAAACGTTGAGACGGCCACGATGTGGCATACCCATGACGATAGATTCTACACCAAGTTCTGTGGATTTGTCGATGACTTGTTTCATAGCAGGAATTAAGATTTCGCAACCCTCCAATCCAAATCTCTTTTCGGATGACCATTTGCGCGCGAGGAAAGCTTCAAATCTGTAAATTGATCGACCGATGAGGTACAATTAAATTAGAGAATTACTTACATAGGATAAAAAAAAAAAAAAAAAAGGAACGATAATACGACCTGTCGTCGATGATAAAATTATTACCTTGTAGCTCGAGTTAATCTAGCCAAAATAAGTCGCTTTTCATCGTTCGTAGCTTCCATTATACCAGGCGTCTCCATCTTCTGTCGAATCCAATTGCATTGTTCCAAGGAATTAATGAACATAAATTCCACGCCTATGTGTCCACAGTAGGTTGCTTCCAATCGTTTGAGAATTTCACGCAGAGGTAATGATTTGTCTTTACCACCGATAAAAGTTGTAGACGGCAATTTGAAAACGCGATCCATATCTGATTCCTCTGTTTAAATAATGAAATGAGACAAATTTTATACCCATTAATAATCATTTATATATCAATCAGAAAATAATTAATGTATACGATAAAAAATACTATTATCAGATATATATATATTTTTTTTTCAATCCATGTTCAATGCTGATCTAAATTTCGAAAATCAAATAAATATAACATTTCTATTCATTTTTCTGATAATAGTATTCGTTCATTTATAAACACATTCACATAAATCATAGAAATATATAAACATAACAATACAATAGATTTATATTTCTACATTATATTTTATACTCCTCTATGAAATTAAAACTGATACTGAAATTGTATATAATATATAATTATGTAACATATTGTATATAACATTTTATTTCAAAGTCCAATTATATAGTCTTACGTTTTATTTATAAATACATACAGGAACACACGTCTTCTCAAATGATTAACAAAAAAAAAAAAAAAAAAAAAAAAAAAAGAATGTTATTCATGCAAATCTAATTGACAAATATCATATTCTTATACAAATTTTGCATATAAAGCATTTGTAAATACAGAATTAAATTTAAACACTATTTGCTATTTACTTTAAATTATATAAGCTTTATATATACACCGAAAGCATGTCAATATTATGAAACAGAGAGAAAAGCATATTACCAAAAGAATATATATTAATTTAATTCTATATAAAATTATAAAGAAAAAAAAAAAAAAAAAAAAAAAAAAAAAAAAAAAAAAAAAAAAAAAAAAAAAAAAAATAACTACTAAAAACAAAACAAAAACTTTGTTAAAAATAAAAGATAATACAAATAAAATTATTATGCGAAGCAAAAAGTTTGAAAGTCGAAGAAGAAGGTCATATAGTTTTATTACAATTTAGTTCTATATTACTTATATTATATTAGATTCATCATTTTATCATGCACGCCGACCTTCACCTATACTTTCCCCAGAAAAAAAAGGAAATAAAAGAAAAAGAAGAAACCATAAACTATCTTTTTAAAGGAAAAAAGTATAGTTTTAACATGTACAGTAGTATAATAGTTCCCAAGCACCTTTATTGTGACATTAGGTAATAAACCGTATATATATATATACTTCCAAAATGAACCAGTGCCTTCCAGAGATAATAATACAAATGAAACAGAGAGCTGCAGAAGAATATTCTGCTTTGGATGTAATAATTACATACTTTTCATAAGAGCAGCTACTCGGTATTGTAGTTCCTGAGCGTAAGTAGTGCGTTGTCCCCTCCCTGTGGACATCAGACTCAAACTCAATAATAAACTTGCAAGCTAAATTTCACTTATTCTTTTTGTACTTACTATTGAAGTACTTTTGTGAAAACGCACTTTGAGATCAAGTGAATCTTGGTAACACATTTCCATAAAAGTAATATATATTTTATAAGTATCCACACAGGTCATATTACATATATATATGTATATATACATATATATATATATATATATATATATATATATATGTATTAGTAGTTTATAATAGGTATCATTTAGTTCACTGGTTCAAAGATTCACTGGTTATTTGAAAGTTTAAATTTAATATAAATTTGTAATTATAAACTATAAGGTTTAGAAACAGAGAGAAAAAAAATGTCATAATAATGTGTTCGTCTTTTACAGAGAAAAATTAATTGATAAATCTTTTTTCCAAGAGAGATATTACTTCCTTTTTGATATTAATAACTAATTCTGCCTAAATAAGAGGAGACGATAAAATGATTACCTTTGGGCAAAAAACATTCTCATTAAATTTTTCTATTGTGCATGTGTATCAATTACTACTATTACATATTAAGCTAAATAAATAGCAAAATGTAAACGAAAGAATGTGATAAAATGATAAATAAAGTTTTTGTACATGTACATGTACACGTGTGCTAAATTTTTTCTATAATATATAATCTTAACTAATAAACAGAGTATAATGTTCTTTCTTCTTTTTTTTTGTTTTTAAATGTTAAGTACATGGTGCACCTTTATCTTTTATATAAAATTTTCCTCTTGTTATACATAATCACGTTTAGTAGGGCTTACCGAATGAGTAATGATTATAGAGTAACTCTTGAGGATGCCTATCATCAAGATCAGCGCTGTTGATTCCAAGCGGGTCCAATTTCGCGATATGATGGCCACGAATCTGTCAATGTAATGCCATATTCATACGGGCCGAATATAATTTCAAAATTTTTAGACGGCAGATTACAGAATTGTAATTTTGATTCTGTATTCTGTATTTTTTTATTTATGACTGTATCATTAAAAAAGAGTTCAAATAAGCATAAAATATTTATCCGAATTGAAATATATAGACATTAAACACAAATATACAATATAGACATTCTATTTTCACAATAATACCCTTTTCTATACGAAGACAAATTTTTTTATGATGTTTGGAGGAAGCAACATATTTATACGAAGCAAATGTTCTATAATTATTTGATTTATGCTAACGCATGCAAAAAGTAAAGCAAAAATTATAATAACATACATGCAAAGCAATAGAAAGTATATTTTGTAGTTTGTATCTTACCTATATTGTCTTGTATATATGTTAATATGTAATCAAATATAACTTGTTTGCTTGTAGAATATGTACAATAAATGCATCACTCTTTCACTTGCATATTTGCAAATGTATTATAAGTACATCTAGATATTCACTAGACAAATAAACTAACAAAAAAAAAAAAGATAAAAAAAAAGAAAGAAAGAAAAAAGAAAAAAAAAAAACAAAAAAAGAAAGACAAAGAAATATTGATATCATACTTTAGACTTGTTCCTGACATGTACCTTCGTTTCATAAATATTTTGTTATACATAAGCAATACATTTTCAGTACCAGCATAAAACTATGACATTTTCACATTCACTCCTTCTCTATTAGACCCAGAAGATATAGATATAGGAGCACAATCATAACATAAAAATTAAATTTTGTAACTTAAACAATATATCTTATATATATATACATATATGTGTGTGTGTGTGTGTACATATGTATGCATATATATATACACACACACGCACACACATATATATATATATAATTAAAAATCTCCTATACCATGTACATAAATATCAATTAACAATCTACAGACATGATATAAGATCCTAAATATACTGAATGCATAATGTCAACAAATCACATTAAATATTAAAATTTTTTTGGAAATATAATTTAGAAGTTATCAGATAAATATATAAAAAGAAAATATATACCTGATAATATGATCGAAGAAGGAGTTAATGTGAATAAGTAACATCACACATGTATGTGATATAACATATACTGTGTGCATATTGGCATAAGGTGATTTCATTATATACAATGAAAAACGTTTTTAATGACCGGATATAATCAAAGATTCAACAATAGTAAAATGTATTTAGTCCACCTTTACCTAATGACACACAGGTAGTTTAGCAATTGATATGATAGCTCAAAGAAATGGCTTAGGACAAAGCCTTACCAAGCATGTATTGTCGCAGAACTTGTTCTGGAGATCCCTTGCGGGCTGCATAATGTGTATGTATCAGGTCTGTTTGCATGATACCCAGTGGGTCCAGATCAGCAACTAAGTGACCTCGAGCCTATATGCCAATGAATAATCCCAAGACCTCACATATATATTTGTTTAACTACTTGTCAATTCTTTTTATACATGATATAATCACCATATGTATGATAAATGTACCAGTGTTTACACAATTACATCAGTGATATGTACAATTTCTTCATGGTTTATTTTTTGATTTGCAAATGATATAAAACGTACTAATAATCATATCAATTTTTTTTTTTTTTTTTTTTTTTTTTTCATATATGTAATCAAATATAATTAAAGAATCAGAAATATCGTGTGATAAAAAAAAAACGAACGTTAGATTAATTAAAACAATTATTTGAAAAACATTAACTATTTAGAAAATGCTGCTGCTTCTTCCTCGTTGTCAAAAAAAGATATACAAGACGTTTTATAAAAATAGCAAGCAATTATTGTGCAAGAAAATTATTCATAATAAATTATGAAAAGATTTACTATTTAGACTAAAAAAAGATATTAAACTGCATGACATGCTTGAGGTAGAAGATGCAGTGAGCAGCCAGTGTAATCATATGAGGCTACTGAACCATAAGACACTTTGTGTTTTTAAAAATACATACGATAGACCTGAACAATAAGGATAGAAACTGTGATGCACAACCATCTAAACTTTGGGCGCTACATCCTATATTGATATATTTATTCTAAATTTAAAAAGAAATTTGAATTTTTTCATGACTTTTATGTATACATATATACAAGAATATTTTCTAGTGATGTTTTGTACTAGATGGTTAAGCATAATCTTTAATATAATTCTGCATGCATTTAGATATACAGGATTTCCCCTAAACATGTAACAAACATGTATGTGACATATATAGATACATGCTATGACATAATAAAAATGCTAATAAAAATTTAAGATGCAGACAATAAACTGAATAAGTTGTACTATTATCAATGATACATTATATGTGATTTTCATATATAACTATAGATCACTATATGATTGTATTTAAGTTTGGTATAATAAAGAAATATAATATTTTATGAAATGACATACGAAATTAATAAAAATTGACATAACTTTCTATGGGATACATAATTTCAATATAATATTATTACGGATTTATAATTACTTTTCTTTTTTTTTTACAATTCTAAATATTTTTTAATCCCTTCAATAAATTTAATAATCTATTGGAGTTAATTATTCTAAATATCACTTAATTATTCTGACTAGTTGATATAATATTTAATAATAAACGTGGTAAAAAAAGAAACTAACCTGAATAAAATATTAACAAAACAAAAAAAAAAACAAAAATGAGATATCATACCTGGTATGAACGAATAATGGCTTGTACAGCCAAATGGTCATCTATAACTTTTTCATTAATGGGCATCTGACTTATTTGAGATCCACCACCAAGAGGCAATAATGCTCCAAGTGGTACCTGATTATGACTTGGAGCAAGAGACGGTGGAGCTTGATATGCCAGACCCGGACCAGCTCCGGCAGTGCTACTACGGAAAAAGGAATCCCATGACTGCAAAAAACATAAATAAATAAATAGATAAATATATAAATAATGTTAAATGTACTATTTACAAAAAAGAATCTGCATATTCTACTATGTTACGTTTTATACAATTAAAAAATACTGACCACGTGTACACTGTGAGGATCCTGCAACCAAGCATTGTACATTTCTTCCACGTATGAGCTAGTACTGCCATTTAGGAAAGGTTCAGTAGCAACGCGACTATTATATTTCCTAGTTGGTGCTATGACTATTCCTTGAGTTGTTCTGGTCCAATTATGGCTGCGTACTAACCACGAAGCAAATCTTTCTGGTCCACACACGCGTGGTGCCAAAGGCACCAAGGTGTTAAACACCGTCCTGGCTTTATACATTTTATCTAAAAATTAAATATGATTATAGAATAAATAATATATATATATATATATATATATATATATATATATATATATATTTCTATTATGCAATAATTTCCAGATAATAGTAACAACAATTAATGAATCGATGCAATTGCAGGATATTATTTTAAAAATTGGCAACAATCCAAGCTATATATTCTGTAATATAAAAAAAGAAGTATAGAATATTTTATAAATACGTAAGATTTAAAATCCCTAAAATCTCTAGAAAAAAATAAAAGAAAGAAAAAAGTTATCAATAGAGTATCAAAATTAATGCTACGCATTAAGGACCTTGAAATTTGGACAGAAAACATTACATAGCAAATGTCTGGGGAAATGTCATTACTATTAACGTAAACAATGACTAACGTAAATATCGTAAATCAATAGATATAATATTTTAGAGGTCATCAGTTGTTGATAAGTAATTTTCTCAACAACTCTCTGCGTAAATATGTAAGCGGCGGCACATAAGCCTGTACGTACGTTACGAGCGGTAGGTATGCCCGTGCGCGCGCACGCACACTCCCAAGCAAATAACGACGTCTTAACTTTAAAAGAAAACATATTTATCTCTAAAGCTATATCACATAGAGGTTACGCTTCGATACACATGTGTGTAGTTTGCCGCAAGATATTACACAATACGAATCCATTGCTAGCGTCATAGTGACCTAATTATTACTAACCTCTAGGGAACACACGTAAAAAAAGCTACGATTAAAATAATTCGAACCATTTTTAAATGTTCTAGAACATGAAAGATACGTTAAAGATCAATATATGTAAGTTTGAAACAAATTTGATCAGTCGACGTTCGCGTGTAACAATACACAGTAAATAAGCGTAGTACACATGTCAAAATCATGTGACACTAATTCCGACCGCGGGTTAAATATCTATTTCACAATTCGCTTACAGGAACGTTCGATATATTAGTTTATTTATCACAAAATAGTTATATAGATATTACACCTACTTAATATCTATATCTAATACATTTAATATTATAAAGATTGCAGAAGTGTATATATATAATATGTGTATACGTATATATATATAAATATAAATATATTATATATATATATAAATATATATATATATATATATATATATATATATATACATACGCCTCTTTGGATATACGAAATTTTTCGTTCTTCATCTCTATTGTACTTTTACGAAAAATTACGTACCTTTCGGTTAATTATTTATCCTGTCATAGCGAAATCAAATATTATATTGCGAGTTAACAGGAAAGATAAAATTTCATAATAATTCGGGAAAGATCTGGTTTGTTAAGGATCAGGTGACTATTTTCGTCTGGTGTAACAATTTTACGTAATCGTGTGAAATTTAATAAGTATCATAAGAAATTCGTAACGGCAAGTGCCGCTTTTTTAACGAAACTTTTGTATATGCTCAAACGAATGATTATTCAAATTTATAATCGTAATGACGATGAAATAATCAGAGAAAAACGTTTACCTGATGTTACAGCACAACGATGACAGACCGTCCACCATTTGCAACTCACAGGTACGCTGATCTACGTCTTCTTTAAAATACATTAAAGAAGTTGATTTTAGCGCACCTAACGGTCGAAAATCGTATCAGGGTGACAACGATAATTCGATTTGAAATTTTATGAATTTCGCGCCCTTCTTTTTTTCTACGTTTCAAATAATGCGGTAACGGTAACTTCTTCACTATTTTATTTCCATATACATCTATCTCTCCATTAATGCTTTAATCTCATTATTTATAATTTTATTATTTATTCTAATTATTTATATTATTATTAATTTATATAAAATCTATAATGTAATAGTAATAATATATTGCCCATAAAACAGTTAACTTCTGAGAAGTATCTTAACGATGTTCCTCTGTTCATATGTTTCATTTATATTGATATAAATACGCATTTAATTTTTTGTAGTATTTTAAGATTACTTCTTTCTTTCTTTCTTTCTTTTTTTTTCTTTACTAATATACTCCTCGCATAAATTTCAGGTATGTAATTTTTTATAATTATTCATTCTCAAACAAAAGAAAATGATATTCAGAAATAAATATTTTTCTGTTCATAGCTATAAACTTATGTAACCTGTATATTTCTATCTAATTTTGAAACATTTTATAAAAATATTTATTTTATTAGACATTTTTTTATTTATCATTTTTTTCTTATAAATGCATTCAAATGGTAAATCTCGTGATATCGATTACATGTTCATTAAGTTTTTCTCATATTGTAATATTGGATATTTGCAGATGAATTTTTAAATTACATGTAAAAAATTATCAAACACAATGACAACTATAAAGAGCGGAGCAGATATGAGACGAACAGGTTTTATTTCTTCTCTCTTTAATATTTAAATATATTTTATCTCATACATATATGTTTCAGTTAACTTATAATACATGTGTTTGTGTGTGTGTGTGCACGCGCGCGTGTGTGCGCGCGTGTTTATTTATTTATTTATTAACTTAGAGTTGGAGCAGTGTTGTCGAAAATTAAAAGTAGCAGAAACAAAATGTGGATCATTGAAGTCTAGAATAAATTATATGAAAATGTTTTGTCAAATTAAAACGGACACAACAAGAGCACCATCAGATACTTTACAAACATTAATTAATAATTCGCAAGAACATGATTTAGTACCTGAACATTCTAAAGTAGATTGTAACGTCAGTCTTTGTGATTCAAATGTCAGTGTTTTAACGAATCAAAATTATTGTAATTTAATACAAGAAAACGAATGTCCTGAAGGAAGAATTCATGGAGATAAGGGTATAAGTCAAGTATATATTTTTATTAATCTTTATGCTTTATGCTCGTTATTAAGATACATTAATATGGTTGAAATAGAAACGTGTAATGTTAAAATGTCAAAATTAGAAGGAACTGAAAATTTCTATAGAGCTTTAGACTCTGTTTCTGTTTGCTCTGCATTGGAATCAGCTATTCATGAAACAAAACAGGAACAAGAACAGGATATTTTGGAAAATATAATTCGTGATGACAAAAAACAAGATATAGAATACAAGACAGAGCAAGATATTTTTTGTTTCAAAGAACCGTATGAACAATTGATAGTAAATAATCCAACCAAATGGACCACTCAAATTTCACCCTCCGCAAATCCTGACATCAATCTACAAGAATTAAGATTGAATATTTCTGATAGTATAAAAAGTTCACATACTCCCAAATGTAGAAGTTCAATAAAAGAAAATAAGGAGCCTATAATTAATGCTATAAATGTAGACAATAAAAAATCTATTTGCAAAGATGATCAAACGGTTAGTAATAAAATTAAGAAAAGACGAGGTAAATTACGAAATATTAATTCAAAAAGTACAATTGGTACTAAAGAAGTGAATGCAACCACAAGGAAAGATGTTAAAAGACGTAAACTAAAAGGTGAAATATTTTTTTTAAATTATTTTAAATAAGTTTCCTTTCTTACGATAGATTTATTATTAATATAATCAATGTCACAGATCATAAAACAAATCATCAATTGTTGGAACAGCATATACCTTCTTCGAAACTTCAACATAATTGTAGTGGAATAGTAGAACTTTATCATAATGCTGCAATGAAAAGTGATAGCATTTCTGCGGTTTCTAGTAAACTTGAAATGAAAAAATTGAACAAACGATTTAATAATGGTCAATGTAATATGCATATAAAATTACCTCATACTTATGATCAATGTCAAAATTATCAGAACCATCAAACGAATCAACATAATGATAATAAGCTACCTGTCTCTGAAGACATAGCAATGTAAATTTTCATAAAAAAAAAATTCAATCAATTTTAAATACTATAATAAAATAGTGTTCTCTTCATAAATTAGGGTCAGTGAGGAATATGCTTATAAACAAACTCAAAATGTAGATAAAATGGAAATTCCTAATCATGAATGTAAATTATATCAACAACAGAACACAGTATTTGATTTAACGTGTTACGTTCCAATGGCTAACCGTAATTATGAGATGCCAACTTTAGCTTCAAAATTAAAAAGGACAAATCATCGATCATATTTTAACAGATTTAATTTTAGAAATATACCATTTGTCGTTGGAACTTCAATAACTCCAAGTCACAACTTAGGATTAAATATTCAACAAGTATATTAAATGGTCTATTAAATATTAAATTTATATTTAAACTTTTTCTTTATAATGTAACAGGTATTAAGTATTATGAAAACAAAGCAACCAAATATAACTGGTATTACTCCATTACTTATACGTAAAGTTAGTAGAGGATTAGAACCTGTATCTACTCTTATGAAACAAATGGTTGTCGACTCGGAAGATGTGTCTATTGAAAATAATTGTCACGCCATTAGGGCATTAGAGAACAAATGTTCATATTTAACTCAAACATCTTCAAAATTTATAAAACAGTCCCCAACAATAAATCCTGTATTGAAGCCACAAGTTATTACACAGAGTGAAACTAATTCTTTCATTACTTCCGATGATATACAAAAACAACAAGTATATGCAGTATTTTTTAGAATTTGAATGTACTACTAAATGTTACATTCAAATATTAAATATTTTTGTGTTATATAGAAAATTCAAGCAGACAAAGAATCAGTCAAGAGTTACTATCCTCCTATAAAAAATACAACGACAGGATTTATTCCTCAATGGAATTTGAAGGACTATCCACAAACAACGGATTCTATTTCAAAAGTAAATAACAGATAGATATCTATAAATTAATTGATATCTTTAAGTCTAAATATTGTAGGAAAGGCAGAGTATGGTGGATTGTATTAAATTTAATGATAATTCAAATATGCAATTATCTGAATCGAAGGGGATAAGAGAAGTTTTAATAAATCTTCATGATCAATTTGAAGCAATGAACGTGTAAGTTTCTGTACAAATATTGTATTCTTTCCAAAAATACTTACATGCATCTTATATACAGGAAATATGAAAATTTGCAAAAGAAAGCAGAAAATTCTGATGATCAATCATTAATAAATGAAATAGTTACCCTGGAAAAAGAATTAAATTCCAAAGAAGAAGAAATAAATGCATTAATTAGTCTTTACAAAGAGGTAAGATAACTTTGTGTAAAGTTATATAAGTATTGTTCTATAAATATATCATTCTTTAAGCGTATATTATTTATAACTTCATGGTACTATATATAGTTACGGATGGCTGAATTTCAATATTATTTCTTACATAATTTGTACAGGTTATGGCATTAAAGCAACAAATGAAAATGTTACAACAAAGAAATAGTTTTGTATGCATTGCAACGAAGGTTCCTGCAGTGAATAAAATGTACTCCTCTACACCAATTAGTTTAAGTAAAACAAGCAAGAACTGTACAAAAGATGCAATGCATACGTTTAGTATGAAACGCCAAAATATTATAAATACTCAGAGAGAAGCTTCAACTACAATGAAACTTGCAGGTCTTTTAAGACAAATCCAAACGTTTCAGAAACAACTTAAGCTCACCTCTTAATAAATGGAACGTAAGTAATCAAGATTTTATGATACCGCATGCCCGTATTTTTCTATGATGTTCCATTTGTACCATTTCTAAGAAATGCTATAGTAATCCGATCAGAGGAATCTGAGATAGTAAAGAATACATATTTATAGCAGATCATACTCTTTTTATTCATTTTTTTTTTTTTTTCTTTTTTTAATGCTACCTTGTGTAATATGTGATATCTGTCTATATGCAGGTATTGATTGTATTCATGCACAACTGCCTGTTTTCATGTACATAATGTATATGTATATATACATAATTCAATGTATATAAATGTTGTCGATAATTGGTGACCTTTGCTAGACAGATTAACTGTTTTGCATTTATATTTTGTATGCGAAAGAACTTGCACATATATTTTATGCTGAGTGACATAAGTACTATATTAGTACCTCTATGATATCTCCTATTGTTCGCTATGTTTTGTCACATAAATCTAAATGCTAGATATGTAATTACAAATCATGTTTACATTAGAAAGAACCAGCATCCTTTTTTTTTTCAACTATCGCATTACTTATCTTTTTCATGAAAAAATCAAGTCGTTCGCATATTTGTGTTCCTTTCGCAATGATTTCTCTTTTGCGGAGACATAAAATTTCGACGCAATAATGCCAGTGACTATTGTACATTTTTTTTCAAGTCACTACACAAAATCACTTGATTCTTTTTTATGCATAAATATATATATATATATATATATATATATATATATATATATATATATATATCTTCTACGAACTAGAAAATGTATCTTACGTAACGGTAATATAAAATGTCTTACAACTACAATATTATATATATATATATATTTTTTTTTTACATTATAACGAATACAAGTCGTGTACATTCTTAAGAAACAGAATATTTTCATGGCATCAAATACAAAATGAATTTCTGGATGTTGAATAGATATCGTTCGGAAATACAAGCGATATATATAAAAATTACAAAAAAGCACGGAAAGTATTATTCAATGAAAAAACATACTGTCATTTAAAAAAATATTAATTTCTCTGAAGAATTAATATTTTTTTTATTTTTTTTCTTTACTTTTTTTTTCTTAATGATATATATATATATATATATATATATATATATATATATATATATATATATAAATGTGTTCTTTTTTAATTAATCTCCATGCTGAAATCTGATACCAATTCTTTTTCTTAAAAAAATACAATCCTATCATTAATGGCTTTGATATTATAATCAATTTAACAAATTGATAATCTCAACCACATCCTGTAGAGTTTACCAAAACACGTTTCCATAATTTTCCAAAAAGTAATTACGAACAAATGTATCCTTTTCGCACGCATTCTCTCTCTCTCTCTCTCTCTCTCTCTCTCTCTCTCTCTCTCTCTCTCTCTCTCCTACCTCTCTCAACACAAGTTTATCTCTCATCATATCACAGACAAAAATGCTTTGGTCTCAAAAATTGTTATTTTTTTTTCTTCATCTTCTACTTCTTCTTTTTTACTTTTTCGCAATTACGACAAATAATTCGTATGTGATGCCCGCTTGTCTTTCCGCGAGTATAATCATAATATACATATATTTTTAAGTAAGCTCTTTAACTTTTGCTTGACAAAAGTCATTATATATGGTAAACAAAAAAAAAATGAAATCGTGAAGATGGTATAGTTTAAATGAGATGAATAAAAAAAAAAAAGACAAAAAATGTATATAAAGTTTATCTTTAAAAAAAATTTGCATACACACTTTCGTATAAAAGCAGCAAAAAAGAAAAGAGAAATATATATATATATATATATATATATATATATATATATATACACATATATATAAAAAGCACAAATATAATATTTTTGCCATTACATTGTAAATGAAATTCTTCTTTTCTTGAATACACACTCGAGATTATCGAAAGACGCGTATCTTCGTAACACATTCACTCTTTTTTATTTATTTTTTTTTTTATTTTTTATTGTTTTTTTTCTTTTTTTTTTTAAAGACAGCGTTAAGTCTACAAGCATTCCTTTCATTTTCTTAACATATTATAAACTCGAAATTAAAAAGAGAGCACCCTTAATTGAAGGTCTTTGAGAAAATTTAATCAAGTAAAATTTTAAGGCCGTTTCATTAACATTTGTTTTATTCATTTATTTTTACCCCTTACATGTATGTAAAATCATCAGCCTTGAAATTATACTTGTAGAATGTAAAATATAATGCAAAAATCATAGAGTTCATTATTGTGAAGAGCATGTTTAATACATTACAAGATTGTAACATTTTATAGTACTCTAGATTTACAACACGTGATATCTCTTAGAAGTTTTTTATATTACAAGTAATCACATACAGAATCGTTCTTTATTTTCTCAATAATAAAATTTTTGCGGTTGTGGAAACCAACCAGCAATTATTTCTTCATTAAGATATAAATACAAAGAGTGCACGCTTTATTCGAACTTTTTAACATGTGTCAACCAATAATCAATTAAATTAAAAATACATATTCGTCGGTTTTATTAAATACGAAATAGAGAGAAAAAAAATTATCCTTTATCGCGAGTACTTGCACAAATCTGTGTATTAAAAAACGAAAAAAAAAAAATTAATGCATTTATAAACGATTACTTTTTAATAAAAATGAACATAAATATTTTTAACTACTTTTATACAAAGTTCATATGTTAAATAATAATTAATGAAATATTTCATATTTTTCTCAAAACATTATTCTTTTTAATTGATAATCAAATAATAGTCAGTATATGTGTATATATATAATGTTAACTTATATATATATATATATATATATATATATATATATATATATATATATATATATATAAACTTGTGATTACTTGTGCATCAAACCCTGTAATCAAACAGCGGTCATTTTTTTAATAGCATATCATCAGCATGTGTATAACAGTATTGTAGGCATTTGCCTTTTCCTTATATTATTCTTGCATTCCCAAAATAGTATCTAAAGCTTAAATACAAATAAATAGATTATGATAAAAAGTATGTATGTATTAATAATATTATAATGAGAGTGAAAAGTACAAATATCCAACTTCCATTTGAAGTAAAAAGAAAAAAAAAACATTCTATCACTGGTGATTCTTTTAAAAACTCATATAATGATAAATGATATTCACTATAAACTCACATTTCATAAAAACTTTACATAGGCCACCGATACAATTATATTTAAAAAATTTTTTCACGCCATCTTTGTTCTTACTTTCTTTCTTTTTTTTTTTTCTTTTTCTTGTTGGCAATATATTTATTTCATATATATATACTATTGCAGAACATATTCTCTTTCGGGATTCTCAGACAAAAGTATTATCCAGAAAATGTATCAATGATTTATTGCAATATTATAAAATAAAGAATAACCTTATAAGAGGAAAAGAATGATTTAAAAAATCCGACCGATAATTATGAGCTCCCCCCGCCCCCCGTACACCCTCTAAAAGAGAGCAAAAACAAAGAGGTACTTAAAAAATAATTATCAGAACGCACAGACTTGTGTGAATGTTAATAGGACTCCCTAGTTTTTATAAGACGTATTCCTTTATCGTTTATTTTCTCATAAAAGCATTTTGATTTGTATATATTTAGATCATACATACATGCTATTATTCTGTCGGTTTTATTGGGATGCTTTTTTATTTTTTTTTTTTCTCTAATAATCTTTTGCAGGCCTTTCGATTTCAATCATATTTAGGTATTATCGACATTATCAATTAGAATTCTGTTAATCAAATGGAGCGAGTAATAATAATTCATTCGCTCGTCGATTCACTGTCCCTTCGATTGTTTTTACATACCATATATCTGTTTGATTTCAAAAATTTATTATAAAATCAAGCGTTCTTCGCCAAAAGAGCCTCGATCAGTCTGAGCCTTGCCTTTGCCTGTTTGTAAGATTCGTAAACATTGGTGACTTGCGGGCCACGATCTTCCCTTTGCATACGTCGTCCAGCCCGAGCCTCAAATTGTGCCTCCAATTCCTTCAAAGCCCTACGAAGGCGCTTCTTTTCCTCCCTAGTGATCCTCTGTTGAACGAATAATTCTTCTCTGAAAGTTCAAGAACAAGAAAAAAAAGCGCATTCAAATACGTATCCCTTATGGAGGGGGAGGGTAAGGATCGTTCTCGGATTCAATTCGTTACTATATTGTATTGCTATAAAAATATGAGATAATTACTGTGGCATCGCGTGAAGACTTTCTCCAGCGCTACGGCTTCCCTCGCTACTGCTGTGTTGACTATCGCTATCCGTTGGAGGTTGATCTACCGTATCGATACAATCCAATATGCCTCTGTGAGACATATCCGGTTCGCTTGCTCTTCTCTCCGGATCCGTGGAATTGGTGGGCAAAGTGGACGAGGTAAAATCCATAGCTTCGTGTTCCAATATCGTAGCTAACTCCGAGATACTATCTTTATTCTTACTCTGTTGTAAGACGAATGGAAGGAAGGAAAAAAAAATTAAAAAATAAAGAAAAATACATACAATGACATACAAAGTCGCTATTTAATATTAACGCGTACGTAAGTGTGTATATATATATATATATATGTATATATGTATATATATATATATATATAAGAACGTACATAATGATCAAGAACTTACCGCGCCTGCCCTGATAAGCAATCTCTTCAAAGTTCTGTATCTGTCGTACAATGGTCGCACGATACATCTGTCATCTTTGGAAACTGGCCTACCGAATGTATTCTCGATATGGAGCAGTGCCTTTTGTACCGCCGTTTTTTCATCGAACAATTGTTCATACGTCAACTCTTCCATATTATCCGGTCGATTGTACTTCAATCGTTTCTCGCTAAGTTTCTTCTCTACCTCCTTAACCATCTCCTCCATCGACGCGGTTCTAGATTTTTCCTGGCTGTTGTTATTATTTGTCGGACTTCCAACGTTATTTAATTTATTATTAGCGTTAGCTATCAATGCGCCTATCGGATCCTCCTTCAACATTTTATGTTCCTTCCTCAATTTATTTAATTCGGTGCACAATCTTTTAATATCGCGATTACTCATTTTGTCGGAATGACTCGGACGATAACCAAAGTTCTCTTCGAATTCGTCCTCGTATTTCTTAATTTTCTTCTTCAAACCGTTAATATGCTTCGTTAAATTTTTCAATCCTATCTCTGATATATTCGGCGCGCCGCCCTGTTGCGTCTCATTCTCCGAATAGAATCTCCTCGGCACCAATAGAGAATTTCTAGGTGATAACATCGCTTCCACTCTTGCATCGGAAACTTCTTCCTGTTCATATGTTAAACATATGGATTCTTCAATTTGTAATCGTTAAACGACGATGATATTTACACACACACACACACACACAAATATGTTCAGATATTTTAATATATATATTTTCTATAGATAGGGGTAGTATACGTACGTTGCCTTGCCGATGTTGAAAACCCCAATTCGTCAGGCTTGGATTATTACCATCCTCGTGATCAACCGTTGGCGGCCGAGCTGGTGATGGTGATCTGCTAGGTCCGCTGCTCAACATTTCAAGAAAACTTTGTGCCGGTGATCCGTTATGATCGTTTCTACTCGGTGATACGGTATAAATATTCTCGTGTTCCTCATTTTCCTGTCGGAAGGAACAACGTCATCGTTAGAAGAATATTATTAAACGATCGAATAATAATCGTTGAGAGTTATATGAAACAGAGAGTACTATTCTTCAAAGGGTGCGAAGAGAGGGTAGGAGGGGATATTACCTTGCTCGAGCCTTGATCGCTATCCGGTACTCTGTGAATTCTCCTTCTACGAGCCTGTCTCCTTCCTCTTGGAGTGATACTTCTGCTAAATCGTTCGCTGTTCCTCAAACGTTCCGCATCGCATTCAAATCTTTCTGTTGCCAACACTGCTTCACACGGCGACGGTACCGGTGATGGTTTTTTCGACACAGGCGATACATTTGTTCTCTCGTGCAGAGGCAGACCCCCGCATCTCTAAAGAGACACACATAAACACACACGCACGCACACACACATATATATATATATATATTACATATACAACATAAGCAAATACAAACAGATCGTCGATTTACATATGAGAAATTTATTATACTTGTTTTATTATACTTCTTTTTGTTTCATTATTATTACTTCGCGTCTTAATACTTTTTCTCATTTTATTTATCAAATCTTACCACCCCATGACCCATGTCTTGTCCAAGTTGTGACAATATGTGCAAATGTTGTTCGCTATTGAAATCTTCGTGACTGCTAACGCGCCTTATCGTATCCGCTGTAGTATCGTTCGAAGTATCAAGAACACGTTCCTCGCTGCTACTTCTGAAAATACATATAACATCGGAGTTACATCAACTTGAACGTAACCGGTTTGGCATTGAATGGAGAACGAGGAGGATGATATACATAAATATTATAAATGTCTAGTTTTCGAGTAAAGGGGAAATATTAAATGCATGTTTTATATATATATATATATATATATATATATATATATATATATATATATTTCATAAGTCATTGGAAAGCTATTTAATCGTTCGAAATCGAATATTACCTTACCTTATCAATTTCCGTTCTTGACAACAGGACTCGCGGCGTTCCTTACGTTTACGCGGTTTTAATGCGCAAAGCAACGACGTACCCTCGGTTTCTTTACGCTCGTCTTTCGTATCTTTGCAAATTGTGCAATCCTCTGTCGGAAGTATACCGTTTACCGTGCTCTCACGAACGCTGTAACACAGAAAAGTAACAAATTATTCCTTTCGTTAAACTTTAATTTTTTTTTTGTTTTTTTTTTTTCTTTTTTTTGTTTTTTATTATTATTATATCTTAAACCCGACAAATGTTTCGTATTAACGTTTGTTTTTTTTTTTTTTTTATTGCGTTACTTAAAACAAAAACAAAACAAAAAAATGAAAAGAATCATATAGATTAATTTAAGCGAGATGTAAGAATTTTTCAAACAGAAGTTATAATAATTCCGTGATTTTGCGATATCGTAATATTGGTTGTATTTTTTATTGCATATATAGAACTATATTTATGTACGCCATACATATATAAATGTATGTATGTATGTATGTTTATCTAAATCGTCGAGTCATATGAATATATGTATATCATACATATCGTACATATATATATATATATATATATATATATTATTTGTCCAGTTATCGCATATTTGTTGCTATTTTGCAATCTAACTTCTCGCATATATGAAAAAGTGATGACGTTTTAAAATGTATATTCTTCGTATACACGATTGATATCTGACGTAATTCTCCTTTTTTTTTTTTTTTCCTTTGAAGAACTTTTCGGATTGAAAGTAAAATTAATGTGTAAAATTTTTCCTTCTTTTAATGGATGATTTCACCGGATCTCGAGTTAAACGTGGCCGGAGGTATAGTAAATGAAATGCAACAGTGATATAGTAAAAGCTCTCGCTGTGTGTGTGTATGTGTGTGTGTGTGAGAGTCATTCGACCGCTGATAATATACAATGTCGTTTGTATAATAATCGTGCGGAAATAGGAGTAACAGTATTGGCACAGTTTTCGTTTTTTTTTCTTTTCTTTTTTTTTTCTTTTTCATCGTTTTTATCTGTCCTTTTTTTTTCTTTTTTTCTTTTCTTTTAACTCGTCGACGTAATAAACATATATCCATTGAATAATCACGCTTTAACGAGAAGTCATATAAACTTCGAAAGAAAAATTATTTCAATACAATCTCTTTTGCAAAAGGTATTATATTATTATTGCATTATCTTTCAAGGAGAAAAAGAGAGAGAGAGAGAGAGAGAGAGAGAGAGAGAGAGAGAGAGATTATGTTTTTAAGATATCCGCACCACACCTTCTTTGCTTAATGGATAATAGTATAATAAATTATGTGTAAAAAGAAAAGGGAAAAAAAAAGAAAGGAAAAAAAAAAGTTTTTTAAAGAAGAAAAGGAAGAAAAGCATACAGGGAGGACAAGGATCTAGGGTTCTTGGATTAACAAGGAAAGAGGTGATTAAAGATGAAAAGCGCGATTCGCTAAGCGCAAAATTTATTCACGAAGGAACCGATGAATCTATCACGCTCATTGATCTAACAAGTCGGCGCGACCAGGCAACTGCGATAATTCAATTAATCCTGATAAACGGGAACGTGCTTATACCAAACCCATCTTGTATCACTATGCTACCGTGTTTGAGTTAATATTGATTAATAATAATAATAATAATAATAATTATAATTATTATTATTATTATAATGATAATGATAACGATAATAACAATAACAATAACAATAAAAGAAAGGGAACACATAGAAATGATGCCAGGACGGATGCTTTGCGAGAATTGTCGAGCGAATGGAGAAAATTCAATTTATCGTTGCAAAACTTATTAAAATCGACACGATCGATAATGTATATTGAAACTATTCCGATTCGATGGACGACCGATCGTCCAACGACGTTTAATATGCAAATGCATTTTATACTTCTCGTTAATTTTAAAACGTTTTACATTAATTTTCTTTTCAATCGTTTTATATCTCTTTCGTTCAGGTGGAAGATGAAAATGGATCGAATCGGATCGACGAAGAAGAGAGAAATTCGTGATGTTTAAAAAAAAAAAAAAAAAAGAAAACAAACAAAAACAAAAAAAAAGAAAGAAAGAAAGAAAGAGGAAAAGAAAAGAAGAAAATTATTATTATTATTATTATTATTATTATTATTATTATACGACACGGAAGGAGAACGGACCAGGCCCGACCGAACAAGAGTTGGGCTATAAAAATGGGAGGAAGATCCGATGTAGAGGATAAAGGATATATATATATATATATAGAGAGAAAAAAAGAAGAAGAAGAAGAAGAAATGGATAAACGACACCGTTGATAGGCGACAACAACGCGAGGATCGGTAACGGTGTATAGAGAGAAAACGATCCATCGATCGGTCTCGGTCTCGGTCGCTTTCCATCGAATTCCAATGATCCTCTATAACACACACACGCACACACACACACAAACTCTCCGTAGAAATAATTTCTTTTCTCTTAGGGCGAAACTAATACACCCATGCCTTATCCCATGATGTTTCTCTCTCTCTCTCTCTCTCTATCTCTATCTCTCTGTGTGTGCGTCTATCTTCTTCCCTTCATTTCGTTTCTCTTTCCTTCATGTGGAATCATATCCCACGTGAACATATTTCTATAATAATGTTTCTTTTCCTCCTATGTTTTATTTTGTTTTTCTTTCTTTTTTTTTTTTTTTTTTAGTTTTTCATTCTCTTTCTTTTTTTTTTTATTCCTTTCTCGACCCAGCACGAACTTTCGTGCAAAATCTCGCGTGATGCGAAAGGGCTCACTACGAAGATACTATATGTATATATATATATATATATCCTTTCATCCTTTCCAAAGTACTCCAACATGGAAGCTTCAAAAGGGAATAATGATACGCGAACGTTGTTATTACGTCGAAGGGAAAAGGATGGATACATATAAATATGTAGACAATAGAATCGAGAAAACAGAAAACAAGATAAGAAAAAAAAAAAAAGAAAAATAAGAAAAGAGGAGGAGGAGAAGGAGAAGAGAGTATAACCAGAGAGAAATATTTTCATTCCTTCTTTTATTCTTCCTTTCTATTTTCCTTTCCTTTTCTTTCCCTCGAGGAAGATAGAAAGATATGTGTATGATAACGATCATAAAAAGATAATATCAGAATGAAAAATAAGAAGAAGAAGATGAAGACGATGATGAGGGGGGAAAAAAAAGAAAAATAAAAGAAAAGATAAGAGAATAAAAGGAGGACCGGGGTGGAGGGAAGGTGGGTGGTGGAGTGGGAGGAATAGAAGAAGACGGCACGGTTGTTTTTTTTTTTTTTTTTTTTTTTTTCGTTACAAGGCACCCACCCCGGCACTTCTTTCGGCGTTTCTTCCTCTCGATGGATTTTTTTATACTGTGGAAAATGTGCAACTCACGGTTCGCGAATCCCTTGCTTCCGTAGCGGACACTCATGTAATCACGAAGACCAACTTTCTTTTCCAATGGCGGAGTACCGGCGTGAAGACGACTACGACGAGGAGTCTCTCGGCAATTCGATGAAACATTTATATGATCGCCCTTTTACGTGCCGGGCTTTATACACTTATATGTAGTATATGAAAATGGGGAAAGGAGAATGGGAGAGAAGAGAGAAGGAGAAAGATAAAGGAGGAGGGAGAGAGAGAGAGACAAGAAGTATGTGATACGACGCGAGCACGGTACTTATGAACGACTTAATTTCAACTTAATCTTTTAGAGACGATTTGACGAGACAAGGATAGATAGATAGATAGATAGATAGAAAGAGAAAGAGAGAGAGAGAGAGAGAGAAATATGTGTATATATATAGAAAGAGATATATACGCGTAATATAGTAAAATTCACATTAAACTTAGAGAAAGAGAAAGAGAAAGAGAGAGAGAGAGAGAGAGAGAGAGAGAGAGAGAGAGTTGAATTATATAAAACTCGGCTTTAACTCGATAACTATCGATCGTTTTTTAACACAATTTTTCCAACAAAAATACTTGGAGCATTAAGTAAATAAGTAAGTAAGTAAGTAAGTAAGGCCGTCGTCCGTACGTTAGTTCGTTCGTTCGTCCGTGCTTTTTCGTATTATTTATGCGTCGTGCCCGTTCCCGTGTCTCTGCTTGCGTATGCTTATGCGTGTGCGTGTGCGTGCGCGCACACTGCTGTTTCACTAACTTTAACTCTTTTTCTCGTACCGCACGACGTTCAAGATGGTACCAAACTGTTTTACCGAACACTACCAACAACGAACCGTACCGAACCGAACCACCGTAAA
>OU964965.1:9311670-9321670 GCA_918808275.2 Dolichovespula sylvestris
ATGGACAGAAAGACGCTTAACAGCTCGGAGAAATTCTCTCTCTGGTAAACGTTTTTTACGTTGACTTAAATTTTTTTCCCTCTTCATTTAATTTATATTCTAGACGATCTAAACGATACGTAAACGATTTCGTGCGCCCCGTATTACTTATCGTAATTATCCGAGGATTTTAAACTCGCGATTATTATCCGTGTAATCACAGAAATTTTTCAATTTGAACGATTTTATCGAAAA
Source organism: Dolichovespula sylvestris (assembly GCA_918808275.2). NCBI lineage: Eukaryota > Metazoa > Arthropoda > Insecta > Hymenoptera > Vespidae > Dolichovespula > Dolichovespula sylvestris. The sequence continues at coordinate 9,311,905 of OU964965.1, forward strand.
ACGAAAAAAGAAAAGGAAAAAAAAAAGAAGAAAGAAAATCGAGGAGAAAGTTTGTTATAACGAACTACTTAACGTTATCGTCTACCTACCACCGTCGATACTAGAAAAAAAAAAATGGCTGCTCGATGAGTGAGTTATGGTCGATGATGGTAAAGTAAGCGCGCGAGCGTTACTGGTTTAGGAATCGACACCGCGCGTACACGGATGTAATACGAATCGTTCGTACGACGAGTTGGTATATATTCTATCGACTGTCACATTATTTATTATATATACAAGAAGGAGCTAGCGATTGGAATTAGTGGTTCGCCGCATCACGCGTGCACAATTTGAAACGTAAAAGTACTGGTGTGGTACGGCCGCTAGAAAAAAAAAAAAAACAAAAATCAGACGAATTCGAAATCGAAATTCCAATGGCGTTTTGAAAAAAAAAAAAAAAGAACGGGAGGCGTGTTTTATCGTCGATCTTTTTTTTCAATATGTCAAGAGAAAGAGAGAGAGAGAGAGAGAAAGGGGGGATGTAAACGAGTCAAGCCTTTTTTTGTAAAGTAAGTAAAAAAGAAAAAGAAAAAACAAAAAAGTAAAAAAAAAATCACCCAAGGTATCCGTGGTACTTTCCACTAGGAAATAAATACGACGTATGAGGTCCACCAGGTAACAACAAAAACAACTCTCGTGGAGCCTATTTTCGTTACCAGACACGAACACGCGCGAGTCTCACGCAAAACCGGCTTTTTCCAAATGGATTCTCTTACGAGCATGACGACGAATATGTATATATGTATGTATGTATGTATGTACGTATAGAGCGGCACCAACACTACCGTAGCGTTTCCTGGTATTGGCGCTTAGGTCTGTTAAAGATCAGCGAAGCCTATTAGGAAACGTTGCGTCATCTCTGGATCAGTGCCTTGCAAACGGGGGAAGACGTCGACGAAGACGTCGACGAAGACGAAGACGACGCCCAGTAAACAAAAATGATGCACGCATGCAGCAACATATACCCCAATGATTCATATTGTCTCATGAATTTAGAAATGATTCAGCTCTCAAGAAAGATCAAGATTATGAGAATAAATATGAGATGATAAAGAGAGAGGACGAAATATATAAAGATCATTTTTCAAAAATACTTCTCCGCTATCTCTTGTCTTTTTATTTTTCTGTTTTTCTTTTTTGTTTTTTTCTTTTCTTTATCTTTTTTCTCTTTTCTCTTTTTCTCCCTCTCTCTCTCTCTCTCTCTCTCTCTCTCTCTCTCTCTCTCCTTTCATCGTACGGATCGGAATTTTCTGACGAGTGTGGGGTAATATAATAAGGTGGAGAGGTAGTTATTTTTTTTCCCTCATTTTTATTATTATTTTTTTTTATTTCTTTCTCTCTCTCTCTCTCTCTCTCTCTCTCTCTCTCTCTCTCGCTCGCTCTCTCTCTCCGCCAAGAAACGTCGCTTCAGGGTGAACGAGAGCGGAGAGCAGAGAGATATTGTGCCGAATGGACTTCAAGGTCGTCGGGGAGCACGCATGTGTGTACCATTCGTGATTCATGCGTACCGTTTAACCTCGGACATGAAAAAGAGAATGTCCCCGAAGAAGCTTATCGATGAAAGATAAGGAATATTTACCCCTTCTCTCGTCGTTCCAATCCAATGGCAAACAACAATATGTCGTTATTCCCGTACATGTTGGTTATTTTGATACGATTACTCGATAGAATTTGACTTTGTATCGTTTCGTTCTCGGCGCCATGTCATGCCGGGCCGGACCGGACCATCGGACCATCGGATCGGATCGGATCGGATCGGACCGGGACCGGGCCGCGTCGTAACGTTACAAAACAGTCGATCGATATTGCATAATCGAATGCAGTCATCAAATTGAATCAAGAGGTCAAAGCCGAGGAATCGGAACTATCGACGGAATACGCGAGTTTTTTATTTGTCGATAACCATCGATAGTATTTTTTACGATAGGAAAATACTTTGGCGAAACTTTGAATTTGAGTGCTCTAAAAAAAAAAAAAAAAAAAAAAAAAAAAAAAAGAAGGAAAGAAAGAAAAAAAAAGTAACGAAGGCTTGAAAAAGACTACGACGTTCTGGTCTTTTGCCAGATTTGTATTAACGGCCTACGAAATTCCCTCTCTCTCTCTCTTTCTTTCTCTCTCTCTCTCTCTCTCTCTCTCTCTCTCTCTCTCTCTCTCGATGCTAAGCCAAGAAACTGCGCAGTTTCTCTTGCAAAGTCAAAATAATTTTCACAAAAATATCTTACGCGACGTTACCTTGCCGATCCGTCCTCCGCAAAATAACTCGAACGAACTCTCTTAAAAGTCAAGGATTTTTACTAAGTCGTAAATAAAAAAAAAAAAGAAAAAAAAAAGAAATAGAGAGAGAGAGAGAGAGAGAGAGAGAGAGAGAGAGAGAGAGAGAGGAAGAAAAAAAGAAAAACAAGATAATAATTAAATTGAGATTAATAAGTTATCGCGATATACGTATTATATAATTGATACGTTCCTTTGGAAAGAGTTTCAATCCGAAAATGATTAATAATGGAGATATTACCAAATCTGGATCGGACTAATCAAATTTACGAGATTTTCTTCTAGTCTCGAGTGTTATAACGCGTAACGACCTTTATCTAAATTTAAAAAGGTTTCCCAGGCCTTGGAGGATTTAACGTCACAAGTACATCAAAGTTACGCATCAAAGATATATTTATTTATTTATCTTACTTCCAATTTCTATCGCATCCTCGAGAATGACTAATCCCTACTCCTTCCCCCTCTACTCTCCTCCTCCCCACCCCCGTTGGCACGATGATTACTGATTATTAGGAATTATTATTAGCTCGTAATAACGATCACATGACTTTGATTCCCAAACGATAAAATTCAATTGTTATCATCGTTTCGTAATTTCGTTCGATGTGTGTGTGTTTGTATATTGCGTCTATGTCTTCTCTAACGCGTCATGAATCAATCTAACGAGACTTCTCTCTTTTTAACTCTGCGTTCCTAGTTCTATTTAGAAAATTCATTTCAAAGCCATGAGAAAGAGAAAGAGAAAGAGAGAGAGAGAGAGAAAATAGTTTCGCAATTTTCCATTACGACTTCGTTTCGCATGATAAATGCAAACGAAACGTAATCGTTTCTATTAACGTCTACCACCCGAAGGTGCTTTAAAGAAAGTATATATATATATATATATATCAGGAATCATAGGGATCGTGTGATGCATAAAATATATATATACATATGTATCGAGGTTCGCGCGGAAAATCATAATGAATCGGGCAAACGACGACGGCACAACGTAATCGTATTCTACACCGGTCAAATCGTTTCGACCGTGAAATCATGGTCGACCTATTGCTGCAGCGCAACCTTACGAAGGCTTCGAACGATAAAAAAAAAAAAAAAAAAAAGAAGAAAAGAAAAAACGTGGAAAAAGAAAAATGAAAAAGAAAAAAAAGAAGAAGAAGAAGAAGAAGAGGAAGAGGAAGAAGAAAAAAGCACAATCCAATTAATTTTTCAATGTCATCGGTTTTTTCCTTTGCCGAGAGAGATACTCGAGGACGCGTAAAATGTTGACCGGGGTATAGAAAAAGAAAAAAAAAAAATAAATAAATTCGCTATACCGAGAAAAAGAGAGAGAGAGAGAACGATAGGTCTGTGTTTTAATTTTGTTCTTTTTTTTTTGGGTAGAAAAATAGAGGATAGAAAAAAGAATTCGAATAATAATCGTCGCGTATTCGCGTCCAGGAGGATTTCCTTCCTTCGGTATTCGCGGATCGATCGAAAAGAAAGCACACGATGCTGCTGCTGCTGCTGCTGCTGCTGTTGGTTTCATCGACCTCATAATACGGATAAGAAACACGAGTAGCTAAGGCGCCGTGTACCAGTGTTGGAAACGAGGTGACAGAGGTGTCTCACTAAAGAATCGATTCTACGAGTAATGTTATAAAGTTACGTTATAATTCCTATTGTACCATATCTACTAATCAATCGGGAGTTACTTCGTGCATACAAGTAGTTTGTATGTCTATCTGTCTGTCTGTCTGTCTGTCTGTCTGTCTGTCTGTGTGTGTGTGTATGTGTGTGTCCGTGCGAGCGAACGTTTTGCAATAGAATGTGATAATAATATTCGTAGACTCGGTAGAACTCGTTAACACTTGAGGAGTTACCTACCGTCCAATTGGTAATCTAACACGTTGACCGAGCGCGAACGCGTAAGAAAACGAAAAGCGGACGATGGCAAAACTCAATCACGAAGGTGATCGTGATCGAGCACGATAAAATATATATGCGATGATTCACGTGTAAAGCCACGACCGAGTCAAGCCAAAATTCGTGCCATTGCGTTATACTTGTATTATTATGCATTAGAGAAGAGGAAATAGAACTGCTCGTCTCTCTCTCTCTCTCTCTCTCTCTCTCTCTCTCTCTCTCTCTCTCTCTCTCTCTCTCTCTCTCTCTCTCTCTCAAACACACTCGGCATTATTCCCAACGCATTCCATACGAAATTAGTTGTAACGATCGATTCCTTGCATACACCGTCAGAACGATGTATCTATTTTGTCGATAACATTCGACGTATTTGTTTTTTTGTTTTTATTATTCATCATCATTATTATTATTATACAACGTACCTTATTATAACAACGCCAATTATAATAGTTGGCTAAGACCTCGTACGATTTGTTGTTACTTATCTTTCGCTCGTCCAATTTAAAAAAAAAAATAAAAAAAAATAAAAAAAAAAAAAAGATTATTGAGATAACTTTCAATTCCACTCATGTTAATGTATCACGTCAGCAAAAATACTTATAATTCTCGGTTAGAATTGATTGTATATTCCTCCATTAATAATAATAACAGAAAATAAATAAATAAATAAATACAAATACAAAAAAAGAAACACTTTCAATTGTATCATTCCCGAATATGATGCGCTCTATTAAATCGTTATATTTGATATGAAAAAAAAAAAAAAAAAAAAAAAGAAGAAGAGAGAAAGAAACGTTTGATGAACGATAGAATCGTTTAGAGATATTATTAAATCGGCGATAGTTCTTTCGTGTAAATAAATATCGAATCGCGTCTAGGATCGACAATCGGATTCGTATGTCGTATCGATCGATATGACAATCACGTAAGGAAGCAAAAATCGAAGGAGTCACGCGTCCAATGGACCACCGAACCCTGCGGTCATCCATGCGAACGTAAACGAGCAAAGAGCGAAAAGGAGAAACCCACGTTAATACCCTCGAATATTATTATACTTGAACGAATGCTAAACGGTTTCTTCAACAAGGACAAGGATCGATTTGATTTAACGGTCACGTTTCCTCGGACACCGTGGCAAATCGATTAATAATATATATTGAATCGAATCGCGGAAGGTTAAAATGTATTTTTTCTATTTGTTATCTCCCTTCCGCTTACGCTTTATATTTAGAAAGAAAACAAAATTATTCATCTTTTTAACCCTAAACAATTAATTAATTTAACTCGGACGTCCCATTTTTTAATTTGTTTTAACCAATCAATAATACAAACACACATGTATATTAAATGATCGATCAATATTCTATTATGTTTTGTAAAGTTTTCTATCATATTTCCTTGTGATTAAAGGAAAAGAGAGAGAGATAGAGAGAGAGAGAGAGAGAGAGAGAGAGAGAGAGAGAGAGAGAGAGAGAGAGATGGAATTACGTAAAGAAAATATTTGCAGATAAAATGGTAAGGCCCGTATAGACGAAGCGAAATATAATCGTTAACAGGCGGACTCTCCACGGAAAGATAAATTTGCAGAAACTTACCAATCGGGAAAGAGTACGTGAGCCTCGGCAAGGATGTCTCGTAAAAGTGTGGTCGCAGGTGGGACGTGAGGTAAAATAACAGGAGCGAATACGCCGCATACGCCGGCGCTACGTCCGTGTCTTGCTTCGTATCTGCTTAAATAAATCGCCAAGTAACCGAATAAGCGATAATGAGAGGACGGGAGGGTCGATAGGAGTTCCTTCGTCGATTTAATCCAGGATTCGTGATTGTTCGTGTAATCATCTGTAAGAAGAAAGAAGAAAGAAATAAAAAATACAAAAAAAAATATATAAAGGGACGGAGTTAAAAAAAAAAATAAAAAAAAAAAAGTAAACGTTATTAGTACAGAGGGAGTCCAATAGTTTGGAAGTCTCGGAGAGGGAAAAAAAAAAAAGAAAAGGAATCGTTCGAAAAGGTTTTTTTTTTTTTTTTTTTTTGATTAACAAATACGATATATACCAACCGTTGTGAAGGTTTAACAAGCTTGCGACCAAAGTGGACGGTACAACGGGTTGTGGCAATTCTTTCAGGTACTGTCGAAGTAGAGTGGCCGCCGTGGATGGACAAGCCGCAGATTCCAAATCGGCGTCGCCCCTTCTCTCGAAGGCGGTCCTCAATCTTTCGGCGAGTCTGGGACTACCGCCCGACAGACGAAATACCGCAGCACTTTGGAAACCGTTAGCCTCGATATAGCTGCAGAGCCGATGGACCACGTATGGTACACCCGTTTCCTGATAAGACTCTATCAAGTCGAGCCGCGCACCGAACACTCTCGTGGACCCTCTCCCACGGCCAAGGAACGATCCTGCGAGGACTCGCTTCACTCTGGCGAGGCGGGACTCGTCCTGAGAGACCGACCAGCTTGGTTAAATTCTCGTCCGACGTAGCGTAAGGTCAACAACGATCGACGATTGATGCGCAACGTCACTATTCTCATATGACATTTCAAAGTTCCTACATTCAAAAATCCATCGGATCAGTGCATCTCGAAATTCGCTATCCATCATCTCGATCTATACCCCCTCCCCCGAAATGCTTTAACACCGGGGGACGTACCTGGTCGGGTTTATAACCCGAGCAATGAAAGAAACGCTAATAATGAGCGAGGAAAGAGAGAGAGAAAAAACAAAAAACAAAAAAAAAAAAGAACAAGAGACAAAACAGTTCACACGACCTTGACACGCTTCGCATTCCTATCTTCTCTTCGTGGTTTTTTTTTTCTTTTTTTTTTTTTTCTTTTCTTTTCTTTACTTTTCTTTTTCTATCATTCCTCTTCCTTTCTTTTCCCCCCACTATCGCTTCCTTCTCGCGATAAAATAATTAGTAAATAATAAGGAATAATGAGGAATAAAACGAGAGAGAGAGAGAGAGAGAGAGAGAGAGAGTAAGAGACGTTTCACCTTGTCGTGAGACTGTCGCGAACGCGTTGGACTTGCTGATCCATAATGAGATTGCTGATGCTGATGCTGATTGTGGTTATGATGTTGGTTGTGGTGGTGGTGGTGGTGGTGGTGGTGATGATGATGGTGGTGGTGATGTTGTTGTTCTTGCTGAGGACGTCTCATCCCACTTCTACACCGCGACCCACTGCCGCACTAAAACAAAACCAAAAAAAATCAAAAGAATGTATATTCAATGGATGATGTTATCTCGAACAAACGTATATGAGGATTAAATATGAAAACAAAAAAAAAAAAAAAAAAAAAGAAAGAAAAAAGAATAGAAAATTAGAAAATTCGATCAATGAGAAAATTATCTTACAATACAATCTCTTGCGATTCTCCACAGCTTGAAATATGCCGAATTCAGTGTGCGATGATAGTTGATAGAAAGCAAGCCGTCTTCTCTTCTTTGGTTTTAGTCGTTTGTTTACTCACTAGACGTACCGTTTATGACGTTAGAAAAAATTGATTCGTCTTTAACAAAGTACATAAATGTAATATGACGAGAAAAGAAAAGAGAAAAAAAAAAAAAAAAAAAACAAAAACAAAAACCCGATCGGATCACGGAGGATTCAAACCCGAAGGAGAACGATGCTCCTCGCGATTGAAAAGAATTTTTAATGAGAAACCGTGTAAGATACCGCTGTGTTTTCGGGAATTGAAAAAAGAAAAAAAAAAAAGAAAAAGAGAGAGAGAGAGCTAGAGCTTCTATCGGTCCGAGGATTGGTTTTTTTTTTTTTTATCCTCGGCGCGTACGTAACGATCGAGCGTGTCTTTCTTTCTTTCTTTTTTTTCGTATTTTTCGTTCTCTTGTATTTTTTTTTTTTTTTTTCTTAACGCGGGGCGGCGACGGCTACGGCGACGGCTACGGCGAAAATTTTCCTTTCCGTTCGTTTTAAAAGTTTACTTTTTTTTTTCTTTTTGTATAATTTTTTTATTTTTTGTGATTTTTTTTTCCTTTTTTTTTCTTAATTTTTCCCTTTTTTTTTTTTTTTTTATTTCGACATCAACGAGTATAAGCAAGACGTTAACAAGAAGAGTTCGTATGACTCGATTAGCTCTGAGTTCATGTCCCTATCACGGCACATCGCATTTAGAGCCCTTTCTCTTAGGCGAAGGGCACTGCCTATGGCTGCTTCAAGAAATGAGTCGACACCAGCCTTAGCGTAAGCATCGAGGGTCGGCGGCGCAGAGGATGAGTTTTAGGTCACCACTCCGCCCCTCGCCCTGACATGGTCCGGCCTCCTTCTTGAAACCTTCAACTACGCTTCCACCCTGAAAGTTAAAGAAATTTTTTCGTGGATTTTCATAAATTCATCGACGTTGAACGAGACTTAAAAAAAAAAAAAAGGAAAAGAAAAAAAAAAGTAGAGAGAGAGAAAAAAGAAACGATCGTCGATCGATACTACGTATGTATTTTTTGTAATATCTACGGTGGTTTTTTTTGTTCTTTTCTTTTTTTTTTTTTTTTTTTTTAACGCGAAACAATACTATTCGATCGAATCTTTTTTTTTTTTTTTTTTTTTTAAATGTCACGTGGATCGTGTGTAAGATTTCTAACGATGTAACATCATGGGACAATGAAATACGTACATAATATAACGTTAGAGAAACGTTTTGTCTGATAAAGGATATAATCCAAGCGTACCCATTATTACCTCGTACATTTTGTAAACACTATATTGAAACTCCACACACACACGCGCGCGCCCGCGCGCACGCACACACACACACACATACAGTGACACACAATACCTATTTAAACTCTGTCAACGTCCACCTGACTATGGCATAACATTGTTTCGTTCGAAAGAAGCATTATTGTGTTACATAAATCTCATTTATTCGTTATCGCTTTATTGCAGTCGTAAATGGAGTTCTCGAATATGCGCACATTCCTATGTAAATTTTTCTTGAACGAGACTGATCTTACATACACACGGTGTATATATATATATATATATATATATATATATATATATATTTATTTATATTTATTCTTTGACTACGAACTTCTCGCACCTCTGTTTTTATGCGTATATTTGCGTGTGCGTGAGCGCGCGCGTGTCTCACTCTTTACACTCCGAGTGTTAATTTTGGAAATCACGGTAACTATACGAGGATAACAGCGATGCGCTTCCTACGTATAACATACTCAAAATAGATCCACGGCGTTGCATTCAATGTTATTTTCGGAAAAGTTCGATCGTTAGCCTCGGATAGAGTTTACGTGCGTCAACCCATGCTTATTAGGATTAGGACAATGCGCGTGGGATAAAGATATATATATATACACACACACACACACACACATTCTTTTTCTTCTGTTCGATAAGAAAAAAGAGAAATTTTAAGCTCCTTCGATCGTGCTCGTAAGAAAGAAAAAAAAAATAGAGGAAGAGAGGAAACGATTGTAGCAAAAAAAAGAATAAAAAAAAAAAATAAAAAAAAAACAATGAGTATTTCAATGGACGACGAGTTCCATGGATCAAAAGCCGGACTACTTCGGTGGA
>OU964965.1:9324170-9371670 GCA_918808275.2 Dolichovespula sylvestris
GTGTGCGTGCGCGCACGCGCGTGTATGCGCGTGTTGTGTGTGGTGTAATATATGAAAGAGGAGAGAGAGAGAGGGGGGAGGAGGGATGAAAGTGACGATCGACGAGGGCGCATGCACCCTCTCTCCTCGGTTAGGAATCAATAGAAAGCTCTACGGTCACGTAGCTTGACTCCGAATAAAAGCTCGAGTAAAACTGGACGCGCACGGGGATCGAGGATCTACCGGGAGAGATGAGAAAGATCGAAGAAATAAAATCACCGTGGTTGTGGGTGCTTTATAAATTCATAGATTGAACGAAAGGATGGAAGAAAAAGGCGTTTAAAATGATGATCGATGTCGACGATCCAAATAGCAGTAGAGAGGATTCATGCGATATCCGAAGACGACGTACACGATATTTTATTTCTTGGCTTTTTTTTTTTTTTTATCTTTTTTCTTTTCATTTTCCTCGCCCTTCCCCGTTTTCTCTAGGTTCACTTTTTTTATTTTTTATTTTCGAAGGATTACGTACAATTTGTTTGACGAAAAATTTCGTTCTTTTTTTTTTTTCACGATCGCGTCCTCAAAAATGGAGGATACGAGGATTCGCGTCCAACCAAGAGGGAATACCTCGTGTTAATAAAAAAAAAGGGGGGGTGGAAAGAAAGAAAAAAAAGTATCCTCGTAAAACGTTACTGTTCGCCTGTGTAAAAAGTAACGAGGGGGGATGACATGACCAAGTTTTAGGGCCTTTTCCCACAGGAAGGGACTATAGCAGGTCTCACCCTACTCGTCCTTGAAATACCATTGAATCAACGAGTTCCATGAATGAAGTAATGATCTCCCCTAGAATCCAGATCCTGTACACGCGCGCGCACAATACACATTGGACATTTTTCCTATTGCGTAGTACTATATTATATTATAAAATAGTAACAGAAGGACCGTCTTTGAAAAGAAATTAACTAATTTACATGATCGCAACCGATAAAAATTAATTAATTTTTGCTTTACGAATTTTTAACGAATGTTTTTAAAATTGAACGATGTACGAGTTAAGAAAAAAATGTCGATCAAAGTCGTTAATCTCGATGTTAAATTATAAATGAAATATTTAAATGGAATATAATTCTATTTTACCCGTTTTTGACGGTTGTTAATAAATCATCGTAAGCGTTGTCACCACTCCGAAATTTCGTTTATTCACACTGTGGTTTTAATTCCATAGAGGTTACGTATGTCGTGATTCCTTATTACACACACACACACAAACAATTTTATCGTTGGAACAACGAAGTTTCACGAATATTTTATAAGGAAATATGTTGTAATAATATAAAACCGATTAAATATATATATATATATATATATATATATATATATATATCGCGATATATATAGGCTAATCACTCGTTTACTTTAACGTATACGTCGTTAACGAAATTTCTATTATAACATCGGCTTGATCCACCACCGATAGACAAAGGACTCGTCCAAAATCTGCGACGATACGAAAGATAACCCCCCTACGAGGGATATTGTGTCCTAATGCCGCGAAATTTGAAATGTAAATATCGGTGTTCGTATACTACCCTAGAAAATACGACGCTATACAACGTTGCTGGTAACTAACGTTGAAATGAAATCGAATTCTTTTTTTTTCCATAGTATGGATTGTACATTTAAGTTTTATTATGTCAGATTAATTTAATTTATCGAAATACATTACAATAAGCAGGATACATTAAGTTTGCTTATATATATATATATATACACACACACATATATATATAATATGTATATAATATATATATATATATGTGTGTGTGTGTGTACGCACACGTAAAATTCCAAATTAATATTAAAACACGTACGATCGAGTCCCTCGTCGTTTTCCCTTATTATTATGTAATATATTTTAATCTTAATTTATTTTCCAATATAGGATGATTAAGGAATAAAGTATAAGTTATAAAAAAAAATACAATGACATCAAAGTCTATTATAGGAAATATTAATTAAACACCTCACTCACTCTCTCTCTCTCTCATTCTTTCTCTCTCTCTATGTATCTATGTATACATTGAAATAATCTTTAAACATAGAACATCGGAGAATCCTCATTCAATACAACCCGTATTTTTGATTGTTCGTCTGACAATTTGCTTAGCGAAATTGGAACGCTAAAAAAAATAACAAATTAAACATTTAAACATTTGTTATAAATAAATTATTGTTATTGTTGTTATTGTTATTATTATTATAATTATAATAATAATAATAATTATTATTATTATTACACATTATGTCATTACTTACTTTTGTATAAATGCTCTAGCTCGAAATGCTGCTAAATGGGCATAATACGTTGGTGCTGGATAACTAATTGATCTTGTACATCGCGCAAACATATGACATAAATAATATGTAAGTTCTTCGATTTGATCCTCCGACATATTTAATTGATTAAATACACATTTGTACTTGGTAGGTCGCGCGGTACCCTATAACAAAATAATAATATATGTGTAATACTTATGGAACAATAAACGACGATATTGTGAAATTCATGTTATGCGTATTTAACGAAGGTTTACCTGAATGCTCGCATGTGATACGAGGTAAAAATCAATATGACTAGGATGAGTAATGTGCGTGTCTACGATTGTACCAGCTTGTACATTAAAGTTTCTATCATCAGAATTTCTTCTATCCGTAGGGAAGAATCGTATATGATGTCTTTTTTGCACTACAAGAAAAGTGACTAATGGTTTATATTCTCTACCAAGTGATTCAAATGCTCCTCGAAGGGCTGACAATTCAAAGTGTAGGACCTGAGTTAACTGTCCTTCACTTACGCCATCGCTGTTATACGAATAAAAGAAATGAAAAATATTTATTAATATAATTATTGCGATTAGTTCGCTATAAAGTTCAATGTTCGTTTGAAAAATTTTATATTAATTTGATATTATATTTTAATTAGCTTATATACCGATAAATGATAATTTTCCTCGGTTGAATACCCGTGCTTTTGTAATAATAAACCAATAGTCTTCTAACAATCTCTGCAAAATCATTGATAATTTCTTGTCTTGGTTGTTGAAGTCGAATTTCGATTTTATATCTAAATGCGGTTCTGTCACAACTTGCAGCGACCTATATTATAACAAAATTTGTTACATGTAAATAGTACGTTCGTAATAAAACGCTAAGGAAATTTATAGAAATAATATTTACGGCAGCTATAGAAGGTATATTTTTAGAATCTGGTGATGGATGGGTTACATCGGCGCCAATCAAAATACAATCTGGAGTTAAAACGCTAGGTCTGCAAAGAAAAAATTAATAGTGGAGACACGATCTTGAACCCAATTTACTGTAGTATATATATATATATATAATAATTTAAAACTGACAGTAATTAATTTCTTACCAACCTAACATTCATGTACTGTAATGTGTACAAAATTTATCACATATAATATTATAAATATATTATATATAATACAAAATGACATACCTAACTTGAACCGAAATTTCATGATTTACGCCGTTGAGTTTAGAATTTATTTTCAATAGGATATTTCCAATCGTTGCCGGATTCAATTTTCTTTCAACGGTTCCAGATTTAATACACTGCGTAAGTACACCTAATTGTAGTTCAGTAACCTGCTTCACTAAACCTTTAAAAGCAATGACAAACAATTACGAATTTCTTTTTTTTTTTTTTTTTTTTTTTTTTTTAATAAATCGAGCAAGAGAATATAATTTAATAAATTAATCGAATCACTTACTATATGATTCAGTAAAATCTGGAATAATAACTATAACAAGTTTTATTCCAATTCTTTTCAGATGTTCAAAACAAACTTGCAAGTCATTATTGGTATTAGCACAACTTTGAAATGGTTTGTAAGCATCGCCCATCATCATACCAACCGTTCTTGCTGAAATAAAAAAATTGAATGTCATAGCGTTTATTTCGTTTCTTCTGATATTTTTTGATAACTATATATTCAAAATACTATATTATTGAGATCGTTATAAATAAATGTCAATTGTTAATTTATATTTACCGCCATCTCGCAGCAGTTGACACAAGTTGTACATCTCTCTGTCTCTTATTCTTCTATCGACTAAATTTACAATAGTCCATTGTTTATCATGTAAAGTACATGGATTAAGAAACTTTTTCGCCCTCCAAACGCCCCTCGTTACAGAAACAATGTCGTTATTACTATAATTCAATTTAGGAGCTTCTAATACTCTAGCAGGTACCCTTTCAAATTCTGCCTTTACAGATAAATTGAATTCAGTTTTCATAGTTGGATGATCATTTATTCTCAAAGCTCGAAACTGCAATAATAATAATTACGTTATAAAATTGTGTGTGTGTGTGTGTGTGTATGTAATACATATTATATAGAATACGTTATATACACACATATATATATGCATAACATGTATGCCAATAAAATACCTACACCTTCTATTATCTTTTCTTTACGTTTGTCAGTAGATGTTGCTGCATATCTTATCATTTTAGCAGTTTGCCCTTCATCCATTTTTCTTCTTAGTGTTTGTCCAGCTACAATTGTGCAAAGCTGAAAATTTTTAAATAAGTAATATTTTCAGTTTGTATTGAATATATTTATTTCTATTTCATAATAAATGTTAAACGCACCTCTGGAGGTACATATATCTTCTTATTTTCTGGCCCTATCCACAAACAAGGCAAATAAGGATAACGTATTATATACTTTTTATCATGTCTAAAGTACTGCTCGATAGTACAAGAAGTTCCTTCGGCACGTGTAAATACATTATTCCTTGGACAATCAACTAAACCGCGCACAACTTGTGTACGCTTGGATGATGGTATGTTAGGTATCACATAATGAACCTTTAATCCAACTAAATATTTTTTTACTTTTTCTTTAGACTGAAATACATCGTCTACGGTAATATCTCTGTTCTCTCCGTGTAAACAAAGCTCTCTCATTAGGTCAATAACATTTTGAGGTTTGGGAAAACCCTTATGCGCAACTAAATAATATAAACAGATAAAACATATTTTTTCTATGTAAAAGCGTTCAAAATCTTTTTTAACATTAAACTAATATATACATTACCATCTATATTAAGTAAAGGTTTCCATCCCAATATAGCAGATTGGAATGAACCTATCCATAATTCCATACCATTTGTCAAATTTTCTGACCTACCCATAGGTTGCCAAAATATTGATCTTCCAACCTGTCAAAATACACCAAAATTTTAAGAAAAATCATCTATTTTTAAGAGGTAACAATAATAATTAGGAAAAAAAAAAACATTTATACATAATACCATTTAAATATTTTGATTTATGCCTCATATTTCAGGAAATCAAAATTATTTAATGTTAGAGTTCAAAAAAAAAAAAAAAAACCTCCCCAAAAGTTTTGTTCAAGCTATCTTGAACAGAAGCATAAAACAATTAATTATTAATTATTAATAATTAATCTCACGTAAATAAAATAAAAAGTATATATAATTTAAATATTGTTCGGAGCATCCGCACAACTCCGCATAAAAACATAAAACGAACTGTAATATTTAACGAAAAACAAATAATGTACAATTAGCAGATCTACAAGCTCTCTTAAGAAAATAGTACTTTATCCTGAAAGTTCGTAAATCACGTTCTCTCAGTTAGAATTCTCTTCGAAGACAGACAAATCCTCATTGTAACACGTCAAATTCTCTCTATGTCTAGAAACTGTCTATTCACTCCAAATTCACTCCAAACTCTTCTAGGCCGGCTCGTAACAATATATGTCAAATAATTTTTAGAAGTTATAAAATATCTCATGAAATACAGAAGATAATGAAAAACATTTGTTTTACCTACCGGAAAACAAAATGACAAAGGTCCATGGCGTAAGATGACATCAAGAGCTTGTATTCCAGATTGAGTTCCTAATGTCTCATTAAAACCAGGTCTTACATGTTTTAGAAATGAAAGATCTATAGAAGCAGATTTTTTCATTTCAACATGAAATTCTCTCTCTTGTTCATTATCAAGAATTGTAACATAACCACTTATCTAATTAAAGTAAAATTTCTTTGTAATGATTAATTTTATAATTTTTCATTTAAATTTTATAATATACTTACACTATTTTGAAATGGCAAATCACTTGCGCTGTAAACAATCTTATTTCCATCATATGCAGGGTTACGATTTGGAAAATGTTTCTTTCTAAATTCTTCAAAAATAGTTCTCCTTAAAAACTTGGGCTTCTCAGGAGTAACTGCTACATCATATTGGGAAACATCTGTTCTTAAATTCTTGAATTCCAATGCCATCACATTGACTTCAATTGTTATAGGTCGACCACGAGATCCACATACGTTAGGATTTTTTCTTACAGGTATACTGAGAGCCAACTGACCAGCTACAGACCTTGATAACTTTTCTTGTAGTTGAGTATATGGTACTGCTGCTTCTGATTGTGATGTTGATGGTTCTGATAATGACTTTGATTGTTCGGACAATGGTTGGGATTTTTGTGAAGATGGCAGGTCTAATGTTTGTGGTGGTGAATATGATCTTTGTGACGGTTGTGATTTAGAAGACGATGGTTGTGCTCTTTGTGATGCAGTTGAAGTTGATGGTAATGAAATTGATGATGATGAAGATGATGGCGATGCAAGTGATGATGATGACTTTGTTAATAATGAAGCAAATGACAGTGGTTGAGATCCAGATGGAGTTAATGCTGATGTTGATGGAACTGATGTTGACTTTGATATTTTTAATGTATCTAACTGTGGTTCTTGTGTTATTTTTGATGTTTTCGATTGGTATGACGAAGACGAACTCTTACGATGACCTTCATCCTGAAAAATAATATTTATATATTCTTATGTGTAATAGAAATAATATGAATGTAATACCATCTAAGCAATTAAATATAATTTAAAATTTTCTAAGAAAAATCAACTCTTAATCACACGCGGTTTTTGCGATATATCTTTTTTAGGTACATATTTTGATTTCCTTCAAGTTACACTTACATGTTTACTAGACTGGTGTGACTGGTGTGACTGGTGTGATCGACTTGATTCTCTTTCTCTCTCATATCCTCCACGACGTGATGACGATTGCTGCTGCGATTGCTCTTGTTGCGAACGTTGGGATGAACCAGATTGAGAACTCGAGCTTTGCTTCTTTCCTAAAAAAAAGAAATAAATTCGTATCGTATACTTGCTGCAAAACACCGATACGTCATTAAGAATCTTATACAAAATGTAATTAAATACGTTACATACGAAGAATTACGTACCTTTTTTCTTTCCCATTGTTAATTACTAATGTCAAGACTATAAATTATTATACTACAAACGCGTTACAATATAAATTATAGTATATATATATATATTTTACGATAAGTTAACGTTTGTTTGAGCTCCTTTCACACCCAATATGGCGAACCGATATTTAGTAGGATTGCGCAATATTATAACATACAACGGGCTTTTATAGTTACAATTCGGGAAATTACCGAACTATATTTTCCGATCGGTGATTAAGTATATTTCTCAAGCTTTCAAACTAGCCCTAACAATAGGAACCGATTGAATCTAACACTCATTTTACATAAATGGACGCCGTACGATATACGAAATGGTGGAGAGAATACAAAGCGAAAGTTTAAATGATTAAACGCTGTTCATCACCTTTCGCTCGAAGCGTGTGTGGCTCCAGCGACAGGCATGGACGAAATATGAACTACTAGCGCAAGCGTACGCCGTTCTCCCCACACGTTTATCGTATCGATGTTGAGATTGGATTTGTATAAGTTTAGCAGGCACCGCACTAACACACTTTTCAGTCTCTCATATATGTATATCTTCTTTTGACGGTAATAATGTGCCTTGCAGCGATCTGTATATAGACGCTATATTGATATACGTTGGTTTCACAACGATGCATACATTTCACAATTATGCATAAAGAATAATAAATACAATTGAAACGTTTAATAATTTGTATACAAAAAAAACCAAGATTTGGTTGAATGATTTTATCGATAATTATTATTGAATACTTATTAATATATATATATACACTATATTACTATATTGTATATTATTATTATAGTATTGTGTAGCGATAATAATAATAATATACAGCTGCATACGAAAATCGGGGTGGAGGGTGGATTACGAGCTTCTTCTCTTCCGCCGTAGATTTCGGGGGTGGGAGGGCGCCACTGTGCAAAATTATTTCCTTGTGAAAGCTTTTACGCCAACAATGAGAACAGGCATAATTCTTGGACAATTTTGATGAATAGTATCTCATTTTGAAGACGAGGATATTAATCTAAGACCCCCTCGAATTTTTCGAATTTTTGAAAAAAAAAAAAGAACTATTCTCGACGAAATACCGCTTTTTTAACACAATGTTTTTCTTTTCTTTTTTCAAAGAACAATATTCGAAAAAGCAAAATCCTGGAATGAAATCTCGTTCATTAAAATCGGTTAAAAATGAAAGTAGTAAAGCATTGTAAAAGCAGGGGCTAATGAACAACCTTAATAATAAAACGCCTAACGCGCTCTTAATTAAATTTCTTTCCTTTCCATCCTATCGCAGCGGCAAATCTCTGAATTGTACTCGTTGCT
Organism: Dolichovespula sylvestris; assembly: GCA_918808275.2. Classification (NCBI taxonomy): domain Eukaryota; kingdom Metazoa; phylum Arthropoda; class Insecta; order Hymenoptera; family Vespidae; genus Dolichovespula; species Dolichovespula sylvestris. The sequence goes on from OU964965.1 coordinate 9,332,823, forward strand.
AATTGGTTCCTGATCCACTTTTTTGACGTTCGTTAATTCATCGATACCATGTTATCCTAGACGTCAAATTCATCGTTCGTAGAATATAGAATACTATATAGTGATATTTATAATCTATGATCCTATAGGTTTTATGGCACATTGTGTATGATTTTTTGGACTCGAAAATTTATTGATACGTTCGTGTTTATCCTTAACACGTGCGATTTTCGATAATATATTTATATTTCTGTTTATTCGTTTGTATTTTAATACAATGGCGGAATTTACCAATGATTTGTTTGATGTTTTTGAAGAGCCAAGTGATGTAGTGGAAATAATACCTGGATCAGTGAAAGAAGTTACAAATATAACAAATACGAAGTAAGTAATATAACAAATATTGTTTCTAATCTTTTTAAAATATAACTTACAAGATATACTCATTTGAAAATTATTATCCAGGCAAGTTGATTCTAATAACACATCGAAACGTGATCTTGAAAATGACTATGAGGAGCAAGCGACGAAAAAATTAAAAACAGACTCTCTTCTCGACGATATCAAGTAAATTAATTGTTTTACATTTTCTCTTTTGTAAACTCGTTTACAAAAGTTCTCTATTTAATATATAATAACCTTTTTGTCACTTTACGATGATAGTAATATATGTTTTATTTTAATTTTTACCATATATATATATATTTATTGTGAAATTTTTATTATCGATATAGTATAGATGATTTGGCGTCACGTATCAAAATTCATACCATAGAAACGATAGAATCTTGTACACATGAAGTGGCAGTACCACCGGATCAAGAATATACTTCTTTAGAAACTAAACAAACCAAACCGGCTAAGGAATATAAATTTATTTTGGATCCTTTTCAAAAGGAGGCAATACTGTGTATTGAAAATAGTCAATCTGTTCTTGTTTCTGCACATACATCGGCAGGGAAAACCGTTGTCGCAGAGTAAGAATATCATTCTTTCTTATACGTATTACCAATTAACAAAATAATAATAAGAGATAATTTCATTTGATAGGTATGCAATAGCCTGTTCTTTAAGAGACAAACAAAGGGTAATATATACGACTCCTATAAAAGCTTTGAGTAATCAGAAATACAGAGAATTTTTTGAAGAATTTAAAGATGTAGGACTAGTAACTGGAGATGTTACAATTAATCCAACAGCTAGTGTTCTTATTATGACGACAGAAATTTTAAGAAATATGCTTTATAGGGGTTCTGAGGTATAACAAAATTAATGATCTCTGTTTTATAATACATAAGTATTCTATTAATTTTAACACCAAATATCAACTATCTTTAGGTTATGCGAGAAGTTGGTTGGGTAATATTTGATGAAATTCATTATATGCGCGACAAAGAGAGAGGTGTAGTGTGGGAAGAAACTCTAATTCTTTTACCTGACAATGTACATTACGTGTTTCTCTCTGCTACTATACCTAATGCACGTCAGTTCGTCGAATGGGTCGCTCATTTACATAAACAACCGTGTCACGTTGTTTATACCGACTATCGACCAACACCTTTACAACATTATATATTTCCAGTTGGTGGAGACGGTATTCATTTGGTATGTATAATACTTTATGATTATAGCTTCTGGTAAAGTAGAATGAGGAAAGTATTATAATTTGTTTTTTTTTTTTTTTTTCTCTCTGTAATAATAGGTCGTAGACGAAATAGGACAATTCAAAGAGGAAAATTTCAATAGAGCCATGGCTTGTCTTCAGCACGGGGATGCTGCTAAAGGTGATACAAAAGGTCGTAAAGGCGGTCTGCGAGTAACGAATGACGGTCAAACAAATATTTTTAAAATGGTGAAGATGATTATGGAAAGAAATTTTGCCCCGGTTATTATCTTCAGTTTCTCTAAAAAAGATTGCGAGATCTATGCAATGCAAATGGCACAATTAGATTTAAATACAATGGAGGAAAAGAAATTAGTGGATGAAGTTTTCAACAATGCTATGGATGTTTTAAGCGAAGAAGACAGGCGATTACCGCAAGTTGAGAACGTACTTCCCCTTTTAAGACGTGGCATTGGTATTCATCACGGTGGACTCTTGCCTATACTAAAAGAAACTGTGGAAATTTTATTCGGTGAAGGATTAATTAAAGCATTATTTGCCACGGAAACTTTTGCAATGGGATTAAATATGCCGGCAAGGACAGTTCTATTTACAGCGCCACGTAAATTTGATGGCAAAAATTTTCGTTGGATAACGTCGGGAGAATATATCCAAATGTCTGGGCGTGCTGGTAGGAGAGGCTTGGATGAAAAAGGAATAGTTATTTTAATGATAGATGAACAAGTTAAACCGGATGTCTGTAAAGAAATTGTACAGGGTAAACCAGATCCAATAAATTCTGCATTCCATTTAACGTATAACATGGTGCTCAATCTTCTCAGAGTAGAAGAAATAAATCCAGAATATATGTTGGAAAGAAGTTTCTATCAATTTCAAAATCAAGCTTGTATACCAAATTTATACAACAGTATGTATTTTTTCTTTCTTTTCTATTCCATTGGAAGTATATGATAGTATAATATATTCAACTTAATATTACTAAATCTATTGTATCATTTTTGCAGAAGTGAAAAAGCTGGAAGTTGCATATAATGAAATCAATATAGAAAAGTATAATCAGATATCTACGTATCACGATATTCGCGAGCAATTGGATCGATTAAGTAATGACTTTAGATCATTTTTGACTAAACCAGAGTATTTACTTCCATTTTTGCAACCTGGTAGATTGATAAAGGTACGTTTGGTACAACGTGAAGTAATTTAAAAAATTTGTCTAAGCACATATTTATTATTAACTTCTTCACTCGTTTGTATTTTTAAAAGGTAAAAAGTGGTAGTGAAACGTTTGATTGGGGTATCATAGTTAATTTCAAAAAGAAAAATCCGAAAAATCCAACAAAGGAAAAGACCGTTTTAATTATTGATATTTTACTCCATGTATCTAAAAAATCTTCCGAAGGAAGTCTATTACCTTGTCAGGATGGTGAGGAAGGTGACATAGAAGTTGTTCCTGTTTTACATACATTAATTTCCCAAATCAGTTCTCTTAGATTATATCATCCGAATGATTTAAGGCCTACTGATAATAGAAAAAGTGTACTGAAAACCATTCAAGAAGTAAAAAAACGGTTCCCAGATGGATTACCATTATTAAATCCCATAACTGATATGCACATTGAAGAACAAAGTTTTAAAGACATTGTTAAAAGAATTGAAGTTCTAGAGGAAAGACTTTACTCTCATCCTTTGCACAAGGTAAGATTGAGTCCCTCTTTTTATATATATATATATTTAAGAATGAGTATATAATTTAAACTAAAAATTTGAATTTAATTAATTTAACTTTATATTTTGTAATACAGGATTGTGATGTGAACACATTGTACGAACAATTTTTACATAAAGAAGAATTAGGTGTGCAATTGAAACAGGCCAAAACAGAATTAAAACAGGCCAAATCCATACTTCAAATGGACGAATTAAAATGTAGAAAACGAGTACTTCGAAGGATGGCCTATTGTACGGCTGCCGACGTAATAGAATTAAAAGGCAGGGTCGCTTGTGAATTAAATGGAACTGACGAATTACTTATGACAGAAATGATTTTTAATGGTTTATTTAATTCATTAAGCATACCGCAAATGGTAGCTTTAATTAGTTGTTTTGTTTGCGATGATAAATCCAATGAGATGCCTAAAAGTACCGAGGAATTGAGTGGACCACTTAGGCAAATGCAAGATTTAGCACGTAGGATAGCCAAAGTTTCAACCGAAGCTAATTTAGACTTAGACGAAGACACATATGTAGAAAGATTTAAACCATACCTGATGGATGTTGTATATGCTTGGTGTAAAGGTGCAACCTTTTTACAGATATGTAAAATGACGGATATATTTGAAGGTATTAGATAATTAATTATAATTGTCCGTGTAAATTTTCTTTTACTATTAGTAGAGACATGTAATATATTATATAAATCGTTCGTATATTTCAGGATCGATAATAAGATGTATGCGTCGTTTAGAAGAAGTTCTAAGGCAATTATGTCAAGCAGCAAAGAATATTGGAAATACCGATTTAGAAAATAAATTTAGTGAAGCAATTAAACTTATAAAAAGAGACATTGTTTTCGCTGCATCTCTATATTTATAATTAAAATATATGTATGTATGTATATATATATATATATATATATATATATATATATATATATACTATGGTTTATTTCTAAATTTATTTCAATAACAACAATAAGTAGAATAAAATTTTCAAAATGTAATTTATTTTGTGGATATTTAAAACATACAATTCACATGTATGGGGGGAGGGGGTAATGAGTTTTTACAAAATAAAACTACATCTGTTAATATTTATCTATGTGAAGAAAGTATGACGTAAAATGTAATTGTATAATAAACAGAACTCAAATTAACCGTTTACTATTGCAAATTTGTTAAATAAATACATTTTAAGAATATTTTGATGCTTAACACCTACATATTAATTTAATTATAACAAATAATTTATCGTTCTTCTAATATTACTGTTTCTTGTGGACAAAACTTTAATTCCATTAACGTCAATTTTGAATCCATAGATGTTAACTGTAATAAACAACACAAGGCTTGAAACTATCTTTTATGATAAAATGCTTATATTAAATGTTATTAAAACAATAAATAAATAAATAAAAATAAGAAAATATACATATCAAGTATGGGATATCAAAACCAGACACTTTAAAGATTAACTTAATCGATTAATAAAAAAAAAAAAAGTAACTATAAGATAAGAACTTAAATTGCTTACATGATCTACTTACATCCCTTCGAGGCCAACTAGAAAGAACTTTGTATTCTTCCGTAGGATAACCTTCCACGATTAAAAAATTAAGGAGTGTTTGAAGTGGCGTATCTGGCTGAAATCTACGTTCAAGAAATTTTCCACCTGGAAGCCTTACTCTTACTTTGAGAACACCATCACCTGCATTTTGTTGTGGTTCAGGAGGTAAACTAGATTCTATCGCTTGTCTATGAGCTTCCTTCCTTGCTTCTTCGGCTAACCTTTCGTTTTCTGCCTGTTCCTTTCGTCTTTTTTCAATCTCCTCTTGCATCTGTTTTGCTTCTTCTTTTGCTCTATAAAATACATAAATAAGTATAAATAAATATAGCTAGTATCTTCCCCTCCTCTCTCCATTATATATTACAATAAATTAATATGATTCTATTTTACCTATCTGCAGCCAAACTCTCTTGATAAGCTCTATCTTGTTCTTGTTTGACTTTTTCTCTGGCTTGTCTTTCTTCTTCTACACCAATATCGGTACGTCTTTGTTCCTATATCCAAAGAATAATAATAATAATAATAATAATAATAATAATTCAGAATTTTTCTTTTTTCTCTTTCTCCTAATATGTTCATTCAGGTATATGAGTGGATTATAATATTTTACCTGAAAAACTTCAACCGCTTGAATTAAATTAGTAAGTAATTCGTTCACTCCCACGTTACCATGTACAATGGTAAATATTTCTGTATTTGATCTAGATCTCATTATTATCATAAGAACTGGTAAAGTGTCAACATCAATATTTCTCACAGTTAGTGCGGCAACAGATCCAAGCGTGTGATTCACTGATTCTAAAAACCTATACAAATTAAATAAAATATTTTATGAAGATAATAACTGCGATTAAATGTATAAGAAGCATATATATAATTTGTATACCTTTGTTTATTAGATTCATATGTGATATCCCAACCCCAAACAATAAAATGTTCAGAAAGCAATGGAAGTACAGTTCCAAAGCCTAGTAATTCCGTGCAAAATACATTTGCTAACACACTGTTATCGTGATGCAAATACACGGCTAATAATTTCCTCTAAAACGATATACACAGATTTTATTTCCAATGCTATATTTATCAAATTGTAATTTATATGTAATCCATATATGTATATATATATATTACAAACCTCCTTTGCGGGCTTTAGACATGATTCTTTTATAGCATCTTCGAAGGTGCCAGTAAAAAATTCTGGATGATTAAGGCCATAACGCTTTTCGTATTGCTCTGCAAAATGTAGCGTACCCACTATTTCATCTTCTACATTTTCTGGCACTGTTAAATAAAAATTGAAATAAAAAATTAATGTTAATAATATGAAATGAATTATAATATTTTCATTAATTCTTTAATATACTTACTAAGACGTTGTATTTTAGTAGATCTGATGTTATCTATGAAAATATCGTCCTCGACGGTAAATGACTCAGGAACATCAAATTCTTCCACATCTTCTGGTTCATCTATAGAACTATCACTGTCAATTAATTCTACAACATCCTAAAACCATGAAATATATTATTTTAATCAAAACTTTTTATTGCTCATTCTAAAAACTTAATTTATCATACATATAATGTTATTGAGAAAAAAAGATATAGAACTCACTAAATTATAAATTTGAATAATTTATCTTTTATTATCTACTTTATGCTTAATCCTTAATTTATGTTATACTTTTTTTTAACTTATATTAAACTTTATTATTTGATTTATTGAGCATAAATTTATGATTGCTTTAATTTCATGTATGAACGTTTATGATTGCATGGTAAGTCTTGTAATTAACAATACCCATTGTAAGATAAATAATATAAATAAAATAATGTGGTATGAATAGTTAGGAAATTACCTTTTTTTCTTCTTTAGAAGGAAGCTTACTAACAGATAAATCGTGTTCTGGATAATGAATACCACTTCTTGCCAGTATTACATCATCTGTCAATAAGCTTGGCCAGCCTTTCCACTGTTGATGTCGAACAGGAACATCAATCAATGAGTATATATTTGTTTTGACATCTAATATCGTGTGTGTTCCAGGAAATTTTAATTTGTATGATTTATCATGTACTTCATCTTTGATATTTAAAGTATAAGTTAGCGTGACACGATCAGACAAGCATACTCTTAAAAGTAAAAATAATTTTATAAGAAACATAATTAAAAAATATATATATATATATATATATGTATACATATATACAATCTATAGAAAATAATTTTATACTATATACATTTCTCCTGTTAAATCCCAGTTGTCCGAGAGAGATGTCACGAATAACGTATTTTCCCTTGGTAATTCTAATGTTTGAAGAATAGTAGAATTCGTTTGGGGACCCTTTTTCCATCCATGTATAAGTTGTTGACAAGGCGTAATAGTTGTTTTGTTCCATATAGATTGCTTAAGTTCACCTAATATTTATTTTTATCTCTTAGATGATACTGACCATCATTCAATTATTTTATACCAATATTAATGATATATGCAACAGGATTATAAAAGAGAAAAAAAAAGAATAAATATTTAAATACGTACCTACGGTAGATAATTCAGATAGTTCTATCTTATAAGTCCTGTTTGAATGATTAATATGGAATGTAAGCATCTTAGCAGGCGCATTACTTTTTGATTGACTGGTTCCAGGTTTAACATTTTCTATTACTTCTGACTTTGCAGTTTCTGCATTTTTTAAAGAACTCGTTTGCGTTATTATCGAAGATTGAGGTATATTTCCTATTTCTTCTATCATTTCTACTTCAGGGCCCATGTCAAAAGGAAGTTGTTGAGTACCTCTTGGCATTGCTTGATTTACTGCTGCCTGAATATTACAAAAATATATGTATTATTATATATAATTTATTTATAAATGATAATATATATATATACATATATGTATATACATAATGATTATAATGTTATATGCTAGAATTTACCAATAAATCCCAATTTGTTCCTTCCAAATACAGAATAGCTTCTCCGACATCATCAATTCCTGTACAAGCCTAAAGAAATATAAATGAAATTTAAAGTTAACAAATGAAATTAACAAAATTCTGATCAAATTAATAACTTCATTTATCCATTATATATTTCTTCATATGCACAATTATATTATTATATACAATTCACACGAAAATCTAATCGAATTTTTGTAAAAATAAACAAAAAAGAAATAAATAAATAAAAATAAAAGAAAGAAAGAAAAGAAAAGAAAAGAAAAGAAAAGAAAAGAAAAGAAAGAAAGAAAGAAAGAAAGAAAGAAAGAAAGAAAGAAAGAAAGAAAGAAAAGAAAAGAAGAAAGGAAAGAAAGAAAGAAAGAAAAAAAAAACGATACCATCGTTCGTAAAAATATCAATTCATTATAAATTCATAATGACAATGGAGGAAAGGAGCGATTAAATAAAAAAAAAAATTTCTACGATTAATTGTCATCGATCAAAACTGTCGAATATAAGGTAAACGAAAGTGAAAGAAAACCTCTTTGTTTTTAGTCTCTATTTTCAACCATTGCCAATGTCATCCAAAATTGTTACCATAACCTTAAATCATAATAATTTTTTAATAAACCCTTAATGTAAAGTTTCTTTTAAATTACCTGAAAATCAGCTAAAATCATCTCACGGTTTTCAGCCATTATGACGTAGTATATAGGTAGAGACGTAAAAAAATCTTTATCAAGAATCAAAACTGTGTCCTTTCCTCTTAAAATTATTACAAAGAACATGCACAACAAATCCAAGCCATCAATGCCTTAGATATCACAATACTTGAGGCGAAACGAATACCTCATACTGTTTATACATTTCTTTTCTATATCAAACAATTGTTCGTATATTGGACGACATGCTGAAATTTATTTCACTTTTCTTTAAGCACCTACGATTGGTTGAATTTTATTGTTTTAACAAATGTAATATCCAATCATAAATGTTGATTTTATCTGGAAACTTGACAACGCGATAACGCTCGCAGTTTGATTATTTCTATATTAAATGTACAAATTTTTGTATATATTATTTTTTATAATGACAAATATAAATACATATATATATATATATTATATTCGATGTTTTATACAATCATTTTAAATTAAGTAAATTTTTTTTTTATGTATTAATTTTTATAATAAAATTTTAATAACATATCAATCTAAAATATAAGATCTAATAGTTAATCCATGAACATTAATCGATTTAAAATGAAACGTTTAATTTGATATGTTTCGTTCCTCTCTTTGTTTCCTCGATTTTTTTCATTCGTTTTTCAATTTATACTTAATACGTACAAATTTCTTTTGTTATATCTTCTGTCAGAATTGTTTTCTTCTATTTTCTTTTTTTCTAATATAAAATTTATAATAAGTACTCTCTACTATTATTTTTTGTTATTCTCGTATAAAGAAATTTATGACAAAGGAGTAAATTCAAATATGAAATATGTCCAAATTTTGATATATGATTTTAAATAGTCTAATAAATCAACGATTTTAATTTCTATTATTTCTCATTGTTTCATTCTTAATGGGACAATTATATAATTGTTTTAATTATCTAACATAAAAATTCTTTAGTTCGTCGTAATCGTAAATTTTGTTATTGTACAATTGAACTTTGGTATATATGACGTATGTATGTTATCCTCCAATGGCGGATATTTCGCGCGATGTCGGAAAAGAGAATACAATTTTTTAATATTGAAATGTCTTTTACGTATATGTATACAAAATCCAATTTTTTATTTTTTGTTTAATTGATATAACAATTCATTCAAAATTATACGATATGTTTAAAGTTTACGAATAAAATATTGTGATTATTTCCAGTATTCTAACCTATATGTATATAGGATTTTACTTTATCTACTGTGTTTTTGTGTATCTTAAAGGAAATCATTATTTATCGTATTAAACATTTGTATTAAATGTATAAATAAATGTAATAATGATGACAAATTTATTGAAGGAATGCAAATTCGATTGTCGGTTAGTTTTATACTACTATTAATATTATCAAATCAAAGATATTTCTTTGATAATAATTCTTTCAATCTCTGAATGTACATTTTAATTTATGTATATGTGTGTGTGTGTGTGTGTATTCTTTTTTTATTATTTCTTTACAATAGTTTATATAATATTAATGTATGTTACTAGAGTAATTTATTAACTATTAATACATTATTGTTCTAAATATTTATTCCATGCAGGGTTAGTTCGGTAATAAATAAAGATAATCGAAATTATGGAAAACAGTATATGTTTGATGATTCCAATGAAACATGTTGGAATTCTGATGCTGTAAGTAGATAATTATATGCGTTTAGATAAAAAAAAAATATATATATATATATAAATAATAAAAAGTTTTAGAACTTGAAAAGCGTACAAAATATATACATTTAATATAACATCGTTATACATGTCACAGGGCGCACAACAATGGATAATGATTAATTTTGAAAAGACTTGTATTATATCTGGATTTGAAATTGAATTTCAAGGTGGCTTCGCTGGAAAAGATTGTTATGTAGAAATTGGTGACAATAATGGTAGCACAGTTATCGCTGAACGCTTTTTCCCAACGGATACAAATGGTGTTCAATGTTTTGTATTGAAAAATACAGTTACAGGAAAATCTTTTAAATTGGTATTTAATGAAAGCACAGATCTTTTTGGTAGGATTATCGTTTACAAATTATCCATATGTTCATGACAAATTAAATTTTTGTTTATAAATTAAAATATACAAATGAAAGAAATTTTTTTTTTACTCATATCCATGCAAATTATTCATGTTCAATGAAGAAAATCTCTACAATTATAGAATATATACTCTTCGTTATTTATATAAAATTTGTTTTCTTTTTATTTATTTTTTTTTTTTTTATCATGGAGTCGCAACACAAAAAAATGTTACGACGTTGAAAGTTGAAAAAAATCTGATCATGGTTGGTCAGTTCTTTCGATTTGTAATCTATGACAAAATTGAAAGACACTTTTAATGTTAAATATAATAAATGCAAAAATATATCTAATAAATATATTAATGAAAACATAATAAAAAAAAAAAAAAAAGAGAAAGAGATTTATGGGAAGAAATGAAAGATACAAATGAAAGTACGAATATGGTTTTTCGAAGAAAAACTCATTCGGTTTCCTATCTTATAGCATTATAACTACTGCCTTTGTTTTGAAATTTCAAACCGGTCAACGTTATTTGCATTGGGTTATAAAGTATTGTGTGTACGTATAAGTTCAGTTAATGAAAACTTTGTGTGTTATTAAGTATCAAATAAATACTACATTAAAACCTTTTTTTCAAAGAATCGTTCATTTTGATTAACATATATAATGGCAATAAGCACGTGTTTTTATCGCAATGTAGTTCTTTTAACGCAAGTAATTCCAACGAGTGATGAGTTTAAATTACACTTTCACGAGGTACGTATTAAAATGTATTTGATTAATTTATTTTATTATTATTATTATTATAATTATTATTATTATTATTATGTTAAAAAGATTAATATAAAAATTAATTTCTTTTTCTTAGGGAATGTTTGACAAACCTAATACAGTTGGATTTATGCATGTTTCACAATATTTATTGACGATATATGATTTGGAGCGTTTTAAAAAATTAATTCAGTGGCCAGTAACATGCAAAAAGACTGAAGTCAAATATCGTAATAATGTTAAAGATTATTTAAATCAAATAGCAAATGAAAATCCTGATATCGATTTTCCTACTATTCTTACTTCTTATTTGGTTCGTGCTCATGGTACAAAGTTTACTATTATTATGTGGAAACTTTCTATTGTAGTTCTAAGAACTTACATTAAGAGAAATTGTAAGTATCGTGTACGTTAAAATTCTTAAATGTAATATTTACAAATTATAATATCTTAGATGGTATTATATATGTCTAGGAAGGAGAAATAATTTGATTATTATTTGAATAGCTAATACTCAATTAAATCTTTTGATTTACAGGCAATCCAAATATTTTCTATGCACCGCGTCTAGGTCCTACAAAAGAATTGATAAAGACAACTCTCCAAGGAATAAATAAAGATATGATTTCTAGCATCATGTCTCATCATAGGAATATGAAACAAATGAAAGAAATGTCACAAATTATTATGGAGTAATTGATCTTTTCATTTATATCATTTAATTTACAGTGAAATATTTTTTATTCATTGCATTTTTGCTCCAGGGAAGAAAGAGAAAACTTGGCCAATATAAAAAAAGAACTTTTTGAAAAAAAACAATCAATGTTAAATCTGACATCTAATGCTCCGGTTGACTCGAGCATAAAAGAGTACTTAACAAATATTGAAAATACAGAAATTATACAATGTATGTACATTTATATAATATATGTAGTATTGGAAAAAAAATGTAACACGTATCGTATGATCATTTGTTCTTATTATTTTTAGTATGGAAAGAAAATATAACTGAAAATTTATCATATATAAGAAGGAAACATAAGATTTTCAAGGACGTACAAACTCTTAGTAATAAAATTACTAATATGGTATCCAGTATAATCGATGGTTCAGAGGTATTAGATGCGCAGCAATTTGGAAAAGTACATTTTTCTACAATTTCGCTGCTTCCACTATCAACAAATATAGATGTAATGAATAAATATTGCGAAGAATAGAATTTATCCTAGATAATTATGTCCTAATAGTTGTGCTTCTTTCAGTATCTTCTCAATCATTTGTATATAGATGACAAATTAATGTTAAGTAATTTTATCGAATTATTGAATTTCTTGTTGTGCCAAGCGTACCAATGCTTGAAAAAAAATGGAATAAAAGATTTGTCTAAGTGCCTTTTACAAATAGAAGCTAGCCAAGAGGATATAAAATCAGGAATAAAATCATTTCAGAATTTAAGAACAAATATAGAAAGTATATCGAATAAGTTCAAATTACACTTCTACGAAAAAAAAATGAATGAGACGTATCAAGAGAACATTTCACCATTGGGAAATATTTTTGTTTCATCTCCAGTTATAACATTTAATACCAATTGTCAAGATGAAGGAAATGATGTATCAAGGAGATTAGAACTTACGCCGATAGAAGGTATATTATTAATTTTATCAGAAATGCTTGTTTATATCGTTATGACTTTTATGGAAAAAAAAAAAAAAAAAAAAAAAAAAAAAAAATCTATTTTAAATTATTTTCAGGCGTGCACAAATCATTATTTTCCAGATACAAACGACAACATGGCAATACCAATTTATTATCTCATTCACAATTGAGAACAAATTTGTTGGTATCGCGAATTAATTTTGACGATACATTGCCCTTAAATAACAGCGATAAAATTTTAACAGCTCACTCATATATACCTAAAACGAATTCATCGTCACCTAAACCTACAGGAAAATATTCACGTTTATTTATGTCATATGCAAAGAAGTCCAGTGAAAAAGGTAATACGATTTTTTTTTTCTTTTCTTTTTTTTTCCCCCTCATTGGCGATTAGCAAAGATAATAATTAATAATATCTTACTTCTGTGTGCGTACGTGTAGGTAACTGTAGTATAAGTTCTATACCACGTTCTGCAAGAGCCAATTCTACTATCATAACAAATACAGAAGGAGAAACAAATATATCACAATTTAGCCTTAGAAATACTACAAAGAACTTCTTTGATCTTAGAGAAGTGATAATACCTGAAAGATTCAATGAAATAAATCAATTAAAATCTGAATGTGTTCTCGAAGAGACTGACAAATCACATAACGATCAATGTGAAATCGATAATGAAAATGAAGAAGATAATCTAACCGATATTAAAGACAATGCGTCTGTTAAAGTTAAAGACATACCGAGGAAAAGAAGATCTATCAGTGATTTAGTACAACGTTATAAAAAAATATTAGAAATTACTAAAGAAAATGTAGGATGTGAGAATTAGATAGATATATCTTTCAACATATATCATAATGCATAAGGATAGAAATTCCATTTTTATACAAAATTTATATATATATAATATATTTTTAAGTTATATAAAATATATAAGACGCTTGTTTTTTTTTTTTTTTATCTTTTTCAATCATACTTTATTAGAGAAATTCATTACTGCGCATAATATATTCATTAATAATGCTATTAGTTGTGCATTTTATATATAAATGTTATATTTTATAGAAGGCTCGTTTATACATTATCAGACAGAAGTTGCATATTTGTTTAACTATCTCTATTCATCATATTATATCTGTCTACAATTCATTTTATAATACATCATAATATTATTATTTGATGACATTAATATTATTATTGTTATTGACTTTATAATAAAAATATTTTTTTAAGACATGCAAATGTATACTGTACAAAATTTGTAGTAAAATATTAAGATATTACAGATCTTGTTTTCAATTTGCGGCAGTTAAAAAATACTTTGACATTATAACAAATATATTTGTTTTTTTATTTTTAATTTTTTTTTTTTTTTTTTTTTTTTATATAAGACAAAAAGTGAAATGTTTCAAGTATTTTGTATTAAGTTGTTGCTTATTTTCTGTCGTATTTTTGGATAAAAACTAAAATTGATATAATTAAAAAGGAAAAAAAAAAAAAAGAAAAAAAATGTATATTTAATAGACGATCGATCAATTAAGGACGCAAAAAAAATCGTTCATCTATTTGAGAAAGGAATTTTGACAAGCGCATGAAATACGATAGAAACTATGTAACAACCTAATAATATTAATGATACATCACATCTATTTTTTAATTATTATAAATTATAAATTTACATTATATATATATATATATTTATTACCGATAGCATCAATCACATCACATTTTTTTTATTGCCGTGAAAAAATTACTTACAAGAATAAATGTGTGATTGTATTTCGCAATATCATCTTTATATATTTAATCATCTAAAAAGCAATATACAGAAATAATTGTGAACATATAATTGCCATATAGAGCACAATTAATCTGTTAAATCAATATATATATATATATATATATATATATATATATATTTTTTTTCGAGTCAATCATTTCTACTTTATGCAGTTGTTCTATAACATTCTAATGATAAACTATCATTAGAAAATCAAAACTAGTAATTAAAGTCGAAAGCAATTTGGAATAAAATTTACTTTCTGATATTAATATCTCATTATATAACAAGAATGTTTTATATGGAAAGGCACTATATGGTATCATTTATTTGCTATGGTAGGAATGACAAATTATATAATAAAAGAAAATGTTTAAAAATAATTTCATTTTTGTTATTTGGGGGAAAAAAAAAAAAAAAAAAAAACATAACAATAACATATGAAGTGGTTTTTTTTTTTAAATTGCTTAACACAAAGTCCGATGTTATAAGACTTATTTAAGGTTAAAAGTGTTTCACAAAAGCACTATCAAATAAATTATTTATACATGAATTATTCGTTTGTTATAATTTTATAAATATTATATGAACCATTTGTAAAAAAGACATCTATTCATTTTTACAAATTTAATGCTTTTAAAAGCTTTTCAAAAAATTTGGTTTAGTATAAATTTGAGTATAAATCTGAACTTAACATGATTCGCATTTTAAAATATGTTCCTTAACAATTTTTTTTTTTTTTATATAACCATTTGTTTTTTCATTGAGCCATCTTCATCGAGCGAGCGTTGAATAAAATTTAGGCTGTAATAAAAATACATGCGTTATTGAAATTAAAATTATTAAAAGAAAAGAAAACAACATATACACCTTAAATGAGAAAGAAAGACATTGTTATATTAAATCAATCAACACAGCAATTCAAAATTATATGCATATATATATATATTTATATTCTTACTTCATCATGACTTTCGTCTTTATTTCCCTCGTCTTCGTCGCCGGAACTATCGCCTCCTGAACTGTCCGCGGAATTACGTTGTTGATCTTTATTGTTTATACTGTCGATGTTGACTGGAGTCGATGCTTTAACTTTACTGGCTGCATCATAACACTGCAAACATACGCGTACGGCCTTTCCATTTCCTTGTCCAGGTAATAACAATTTTTTATTGCTGCAAGGACCGCATACTACCGCTCCGCATTGCCTACAATGATGCTACGAAGACAGATTATAACTTGCATAAAATTTGTATCGCACATAACGTATAAGTCCAAATTTTATTTTTGATTTAAATGTATGAATCAATAACCGTACCCGTCTATTTAAAACCGTGAATTGTGTGTTTTTACAATGCATACAGATTGGTGCATCATTATCTGGTACCCACACCGCCGCGTGAACTTCTACTGGTTTTTTACCACCTATTAAAGGCAATTGGTTTCTGAATTATTGAAAACTTAATAGAAACAAAAAAAAAAAACTTTTTTTTAAATTAATCCATGCAACTTCTGTAATTATATTATAGTGAAATAGTGTTACCTACTCTTTCTTAATAAATCCTCGATACATTTTGTAATATGTGCCATCCATTCTTGCTTTTCTGTTGCAGTAGCAGCATAAACAGCAAACGACTTTGTTACTGTTTTAATGAGCCAGCCATTGCGATACTCTATAAATAATGATTAGTTACTATCCTATTTTTTCCTAGACTTAAACTCTTGCAAAAGTTGCATTGTATGCAACTGATTAGTACCTGAAGTATAGTCCCTGAAAATGTAATAATTGAAACCAGAAATCTTTCTGTCCTTTAGATTTTATAGCGTCAATAATATGGCAAAAACACGAACGAATAATTTATCGATATATATATATGTAAAATTTTACGAATTATCGTTACAAGATCAAAGATATAAATAACAATTTATAACAACATTAATATTTCAAAGTTCTTATAAGGGAAGATATAAACAATATTGTCAATAATTTTCAATGGAAACAATTTTTTTAATTATAATCGAACGATATGGTAAGGTTTGTAATATGCAAAAAGATTTATAAAATTCAAACAATAAAAAAATAAAAAATATATATATATTTTTGCAATTAGATTTCAACTTACGACCATCATCGGCTAAAGATTCAAGTTTCACTTCCTCCAAAGGTATAATGTGCTGTTTGTTGTACTGTCAACATATATAAAAATCAATTACATTTAATATAATGAATGATATTACATGAAAATAGATACACGTTATAGCATATAAGAATTTTTATATTTACCTTTTTCTTATTAATAACTATGTTCCCGTATACTAATATGTCATTAAATAAAAAGAACTGTCTAGGCTTGGCTTTCTTTCTGCACATTTTCGTCAATACACCCTCTCCTACAAGAACTCTTCCAGGTACTGCCAGTGGCTATGAGGAAGAAAGAAAGAATTAATGCAAAGCAGAATATTTTTTCTTTAAATATTATTACAATTATACACGACGAATTAAATCTCGATATTTTATAACATAATATAGACGATAAATATGAAAGAAGTTTGGTTCGGCCGAAAAAACACTTCACAGAATGTGATAAGAAAGATAAGTTCAAAATATGTATATATATAGAAAAAAAAGCGATAAAATTTGTCTCTCGTCATTATTTGGCTTATCGTGTTAATCATACCTGGCCCGAACTGCCGAAGCAGTTTTCCACCATCGCGATGCGTCTTGCATTGGCTTCACTGTTTACTGTAACAAAACGGAATTAACACAAGGTTGTGCGATAACCGAACGAACGAACTATAAAAGAGAAAGAAAAAAAGAAAAAAGAAAAAGAAGAGAGAAAGGACACGATCGTATCCGTGAAACAATAAGGTTATGATTTGCGATCCTTCGACGTAACGACACATTATACGTGTAAATGTCAAAATCACACACAGCCCACTTAAATACGCCATTATCCTTTATGATCTGCATATATACCCGACGTACGAAACGATAAAAATCAATCGTGATAATAAAAAATTAAAGAAAACTTGATAGATTTAATCTGACATCTCGGTGTTCGATCGAATTCCTCGTAAACGCGGAGATATTAATTAAAGAAAAATAAGTGGTACACAAACTAACCCAATCGGTCAACCATGATCCTATGAATCAGGGCTGGCAACAGCAGGAAGCATGAATCAGACCGCTATTAATCGTAAAGACGATTGCGTGCGAATACCCCTTCGATAGTATTAAGGCTGTTCATCACCTTTCGCTCGTGGCATATGTCGACCTCAGCGACATTTATGGATAAAATATGAACTATAAAATGCAATCAGGAAAACTTTCGCACAATTACGTGCGTTTCGCAGAATTGTATGGGTGCGCATAAGCCCGTACGAATTTATTATATATAGTATATCCTCATCGAGCGTAATCCAACGATCGAGTTAGCGTATAAAAAAAATTTTTTTGTTTTTTTATGAGATAAAAACAGTAGTACTACGCCTAATTTAAATTAAAGTTAAGAAGATATGCCGGGGATCATGCATTGAAAAAAAATTGAAAAAGTATCTCTCGATTGTGCAAACTTTATATTTTGTTTTTATTTTTTTTTCTTTTTTATTTCTAATCGAACTCATACGAACAGCTTGAAAGAAGAAAAATCTCTGATGAATATATATTGGATTTTGATGTATGCGGCTATGATGGCGAACAACATATGCAGAATGTGTATGTAAAAGGAAATTTTTTTTTTTTATCGAGTTAGCGATCATATATATTCGTCGTATTATGTTAAAAATGTTATGTACATTGATGAAGTATTGATACAATTTTTTTTTTTATCAATATTGTAACAGAACCTGTAAAAGTCGATTTTATTCCACGATTGTTCTCTGGAAAGGAGAATTAGAAAGTTTATTTAATTTCCCGTACTTTCATATCGTTCAAATAAAGAAAAAAAAAAACAAATCTAAATTTACCAAAAGTATTAATTTTAAAATCGTTACTTTTGGAAATCGAGTGATTCGATATTTATTCGTCGGAATCCACAGAAACAAAAATATTTTCGATATTAGTCAAGATCAGTGAAAAGTTTGTTTTTTTTTTTCTTTCGACGTTAATAGCCAACGACCGAGTATTAAAATTTTAACGATAATTAAATATTAATTCGATGCCATCGCTTTAACATCAAAATTGAAATTATTTTATACTTAGCGCGCGCGTTACGATATAGGATGGGTAACGTTTGAACGATCGTAACACCGTTGTTCAAATATTAATTTATTGTACTCCGTGTACATTAAAAATCGTTAAAATAATTATTCTTAAGATGCATGAACGACCGAACGCGTGCGTATTGGTTTATTTTTACTATAGAATCACGTCGGTTGAAAGCTTATTAAAATGCCTGAATAAAGTTACCGTACGTAAACTCTTCGTGCGAGCATGGCGAAACGCATTTCCTTGCGCTTGGTATGGGACAGAAAATCTGAGCATCGGTATACGTAACAGCAAGGAAGCAATCATCATCTATTTCACGGAAACAAATCACACACACACGTACAAACGCATACATGCCACACGCAGGCACACGATGCACGCACACACACCACTGTAACATTTATATGAAAATTTGTAGTGGGGATAGAAGTTTCTTCCCTTTCGCCGTAAAGTTAAAGTGGCGCCACTGTACGAAACTTTTCCTCCCCCACGAAAAATGTCGAAAACAACGTTCATGTCAACAGAGAGACCAAACGTTATTATTTAACGATTTTGACGAACGACATCTCATTTCAAAGATGAAGGTTCTAACGAGGACATGGCTTTCTCGAATTCTTTGAAAAGATTTACTTTCATGCACAAACTATCATCGATAAAATATTATTTCTTAACACAATTTTTTTCATAGATAACGAAGCTTTTTTGAAAGTTCGAAAAAAGTTGTGTCGTCGTTTATACTTTCGTATTTAAAACAAGATCTTGTTCGTCGAGATCGTCCAAGAATTACGCCTGTACTCATTGTTGGCGTAAATCATTGTATAACCATGGTTGATGATGAACAGCCTTAATTAACTTTGATTTTTTTTTACACGATAACACATGTTCTTTATCGATAGGTTAAATGTAAGATTATATGTATAACATATCGTAATCACATTTATGTTTATGCTTTCTTAATTATAGTAATCCAAGTTAGTATTTTTTTATTTTAATATATAAAAAAAGGAACAAAATTAAGCTCTATGATTAGTTCGTTTATTTATTTCTTTTTTTTTTTGATAAAAATTTAAATCGATGAAAAATGATCATAATTGAATATATCTAATATATTTCAATCGGTATATAATCGTTGCTGTTTTTTTTTTTTTATTTAATTTAAAGAGTACCAATTCTCTATTTCAAATAACGGAAGCGTTAGTGTCGCTTGGTATCGATAGTGTGACGTATCGATCGAAATCATATGATTGTCGAGGGCGTAGCATTGTTAAATCTACCAGTGACCAATATTAGTGTAATTGTCGTTAGGTTACTTTGCCAAAGAGCAAAGTAACAAATATATTAATAACATGAAAGTATGTGGTCCGAAATATGCCCTATGCGGCTTAGTACTCTCTGTATGGGGTATATTCCAATTGGTGAGTTGTTCAATATTAATATTCTAATAATGATTTTATATTTCAAATATTTTTCTAACCGCATTAAAAGTTTTCATTTGATTCGATGCTTTACGCATATATTTGAAAATATTTCATTTGTAGAAACATATATTTGGAATATTATTTGATTAGCAATCGATATCATTCAACTTCCTTTCCAGGTCTTGATGGGAATATTTTTCTATATAAAAAGCGTAGCTCTGGTAGAAGATTTGCCCTTAGAAGGAAAATATTTTACTACTAAGGATGAATTTTATACGGAAGCAGAAAGGGGCTATACGCAAAATGCTTATAATTGCTGGATCGCAGCATGTATTTATGTTCTTACATTCTTATTCTCCGGATACCAGTTTTATTTAAATTCAAGATCCTCCCTTAGCGTTTAAGAATATATTCTGTAAATGAAGTAACAATGCTGTTATAGAGTAATATAATGTACTTGTATCAAGTGATTTATTATCCAAAATTATATTATATTCTATTTAGAAAAACAAAGAATATCAAGACGAACAATAATTTGATTACGTTGTTATGAACATCTAATTTTAAAATACATTCCAAGTTTAACAAATAATGTACAAAATTAATCCTGTATATGCTTGTATTTAATTACATTCTAATGCGAATTTGGAAAATGGATATTATAAGTTATAGGCCATTTCTCCCTAAGATTTTACCATATATAATATGTAAATGTGATAAACTACAAATTCGTATTCTATCTGATACTGCATCAACTATTTCAATGTAAATATACGTAAATAATACAATTTTTTTGTTGTTGTATCCTTCTCTTTGAACTATTAATATGCAGTTCGGCCTAAATGATTGTTAAGAGGGGGAAAGAAAAAATAAATCTTAATGATCGTAATCAATTTTATACAATTTATAAGCAGTTCATAACAATTACATAACAATTCACAATTTTTATAACGTTTTAGTTCATTGTTACGAATGTGGTATAAAAGGAATAACATTGTGCCATAATTTCGTAATGATCAATAACTGATGAACGAGTTATAATAATAATATGACGGTAATTAAATTTTATCTTTTCAATTAATTCTTTTGAGCCAGTAAAAAAAAAAATTTGTTTAAAATAAACTTCTTTTCGCGAGACTTTGTTTTCGCTACGGTTTTAGCCAATTAATGGAAATTCATCCTAAGTCACGTGAGTGTTGTATATATGATTAAGATAAAGAAAGGTTATGTTCATGTCAGATATGAATCATTGAATTATAATGTGGAATTAATTCCGTTATTTTATTTCTTACTGCTTCGCAAAACTTAAAGGTACGTACTTATATGTTCGTACAACCGAAGGAATTTTCTCGCGTGTACAATATAAAAATATTGAAACGTATTTGTAATCATGAGAATGACTTATTGAAATCGTTATTTAATTTTTCTCGAAATGAAATAAAATTGCAAGTAATTATTACTTTTGTTTACATTATATAGGAACAGCTAAGACTTTCTTCTTACAATGCAGACTAATCGAGATGTATCGATCAACGATTATACAGAAATAGTTCAACGTCTTCCTGTTACTTTGAGATTAGCCTACGGAGTAGGACATGTTTTAAATGATATTTGTGCTTCTATGTGGTTCACATATTTATTAGTGTATTTTCATTTTGTATTGGGATTTAGTGCGATTCATGCGGGAGTATTATTACTTATTGGCCAAATAGCAGATGCACTTGC
The DNA here is from genome assembly GCA_918808275.2 of Dolichovespula sylvestris. Taxonomy (NCBI): domain Eukaryota; kingdom Metazoa; phylum Arthropoda; class Insecta; order Hymenoptera; family Vespidae; genus Dolichovespula; species Dolichovespula sylvestris. Next base: position 9,354,965 of record OU964965.1, read on the forward strand.
CACTCCATTTGTTGGCCTACATTCTGATAAAAATGATGATTTTTGGCTTTGTAAATATGGGAGAAGAAAGACATGGCACTTGTTAGGTATGTCAAATTCTTTATAAAGAAACTTATCGATTGTAAATTATTCTAAATAATTGTTTTATTTACATATAAGTTTCTTATTTCATTCTATGTTAATACGTTATTGTTTTCTTTTTAGGCACCATTTGTGTGTATTTTACATTCCCTTTTATATTTTCTCCATGCATTAATTGTGAGACAGCACATCAGTGGGCGCAGTTAATATATTACGCTGCTTTTATTGTAATATTTCAATTTGGTTGGGCGGCGGTTCAAATTTCACATTTATCGTTGGTTGCCGAACTAACGCCGACCGACCACGAAAGAACAGAACTTATAGCCATTAGGTAATGTTTAAATTTTTATCACTTATCTCAAATTTACTTGAATATTTCTAATTTGAAATATTCATCGTATCTGGAAATAGATACAGTTTTACAGTATGCTCGAATATTCTCGTTTATTGTACTACATGGGGATTACTGCATGTAATGAATAATGATGCTCCAGAAAATCAAATTGGACCTAACGACGCTCACAAATTTCAAATAATTGTATTAAGCGTAACAGGAATTGGACTTTTTACTTCTCTTATATTCCATATTTTTGTTAAGGAAGGAAATTTCAATAATTCGGGTGGTAATATATTTGCGTACAATTTACAAGATTTATATTTCATTTCTAACATGTCACATTATATATAATCAATATTTTTTTAGGTTCCTTACGTCGTAACACAAGACCTATATCAGTATTATTAACAAGTAGACGATTATATCAAGCAGCATGTATATATATGCCAACACGACTGTTCATAAATTTGTCACAAATTTATATACCTTTATATTTGCATGAGTTCTTAAATATGCCAGCTACATTATTAGCTATTATACCATTGACCATGTTTCTTAGTAGTTTTATAACATCCTTAGTTATAGAAAAGTTAAATACAAAACTAGGAAGAAAAAGATCATATTGTATCGGCGTATTATTTGGTCTTTCTGCTTGCTTGTGGATAAGATTTGGAAAAGGCTATACATTTGAACATTATCAAATTTATTTGCTATCTATGTTACTAGGTATGTAAAAATTCACAGAAAATACGTTAAAAAATTATTATGTCGATATAAAATATAAAATATGTGCCAATTATTAGGTTCCGCTGGATCAATTATGTTAGTGACCAGTTTAGGAATTATTACCGACTTTATAGGTCAAAACACGGAGAATGGAGCATTCGTTTATGGATTTATGAGCTTTACCGATAAACTTGGCAATGGATTAGCAGTAATGCTTATACAATACTTGTTGGTATATTTTTATATATAGAGAAAATTAACGCAGTGTGTATATATATATATATCACGTGTAAAATAACCGAGATTTATAAATAATTTTTTCTTTTTTTCTTTTTTTGGACAGACGTAAATTTACCGATTCTAACGATTATTATAGAAATATAATTTCGAACGCTTGTAGTTTCTCCGCTATCTGCGGTCTATTAATGGTATGGTGTATAAGTCCGTTTCCATCTATCAATGGTAAATTTTTAACATTATATTTATGATCATTTTGAGATATTAAAATGATCTCTAAGTTGTTATTATTATTATTATTATTAAATATTGCAGTTTACAATAACGTGGACATGTACGGAGCTACAGAAAATATTGTTCCATCTTCGTCGGTGGTTGTTACCGCTACTAACGATAGGACTAATAGATATTCGTCAAGAGAACAACATGTTACTTAATCGTCGATGATTTACAATTGTACATAATAGCATATTATATTGTTTATGCGTTATTCCAGTGTACATACATACATACATACATACATATATATATCTATATATAAAAGAGAAAAAAGAAAAAAAAAAACAAAAAGAAAAAAGAAAAGAAATTATAACTATTTTAATAAGATTTTTAATAAGAGATGTGCATATATATATATATATATATATATATATATATATATATATATATATATATATTCTCATCGCAATATGGAATAAAGATCTGTACTAAAGGGACTAATAAAAATAAGTCACGGAACGTCAGCATGCGATGGTACGGTGCCTATCCTTCTGAAGGACGAATTGTTTTACTGCACGCGATCCACTACCAGGCTCTGCTATTAAGCTTAAATTCGATTTTCCGATATTACTTTGGTCCTAGTACAGTCAGTCCCGTGTCATTGATCGCCAAACGTGTTCTTCGTATACGATAGCTCAGTAGCGATCCATCACGGGAGCGCATAGTACAACGAAAGATGCTCGGTTCAAGCAACAACCGCGATAATTTCGCTGATATATCGACGATGTCTGCTTCTGCTGGGGTTTCAAATACTTATCTCGTACGTCCACGATTGCCTTTAAGGATTTATTCGAAACCCAAAATATCTGGAAGTTATTATCCAGATTCTTCTGGTCTTTCACGTATGAAAAGGACTAAGAATAGGTAAATATTTTATTACACGATAAAGAATGTAAAAATATCAATTTTTTTTTTTTTTTTTTATTTATCCTGCATAGCAGCAGTAGTAGTAATAGTAGTAGTGGTAGTGATGGTGGTATCCTTATTTTTGCAAACAAATATCAGACTATGATTAGTGGAAAGCTATGTACAAGTTATGTGTATATATATATTATAAATTATGTTTTTTGTTAAAATTTTCTGTTTGAAAATTAAGTATTACGATATATATATATATATGTATTGTGATTTAAATAAAGATTTATTTTAATAGAAAAACAAATGGAGTTCAAAAAATTGATTTGAACAAGAGAAAAAGTCCAGACTATATAGAAGTAATATATAGGGAAGCTGTTTCCAAATTAAAATATTTGTTAGCCGAAACTTATCTACCGGTGGATGCGTCCGGGTAAGAGACTCGTATTTTCTTTACGTTCGCAATAAATAATTTGTTAATGTAAATAAGAGATTATATTATATAGGAAGCAACAATGCGTTAAAAGTAATTATCGATCTAGTAGAATCGCTAAGTCTGGGAATGATATGGACAATCAAAGTTTTATAAGCGAAGGTTCAAGAACGAAGGATTTAAACAATGATAATGCCTGCTTACTGACAACTCCACGTCCACTTTCCTCGAAAAGTATTCATCCATCAAAAGTTTATAGTAATTTGGCACTTTCCATTGCTGAATTGCAATCGGTTCCACCGGAAATAACTTCGTACATCGAACAGCAAGAAGAATATATCGAACAAATCGAACAAGAGTCTCAATATTGTAGAAGTGAATTAACTAATTTGCTTAGTAAAGTCAGAGAGGTATATAACTATGAAATGTTTCATAACAGTAAGATATTGTTTCAAACCCTTTTATATGATATATGCGGTTTGAAATAATATTTTTTTACTTAATTACTTTTAATTACCAATAAATTACAAAAACAAAAAAAAAAAAATAAATAAATAATACCTATCAACAGGTAATAGCTGAGAATGAAGAATTGCATAATAAAACAAAAACTGGATTTTTGAAGTATGCGCTCGACGAGCATGAAAATCGTCCTGAAAATGATTGCGTTTCTAACGAGCATAGTCTCGCGTATACAAGTAGCATAGATTCTAAAATGAATAAATCGTCGAAAATGTTAGAGGGGCCCAATATAATATTTGAATCTAGAATAAGCGAGTTAGAGGCACAATTGACTCAAGCCAAGCTTGAATTGAGAAAGGTTCAAGAAGAAAATCAACTTAATATAAAGAAATTATCGGAGAATCCTTTTAGTAATGGTAATGTAGATATAGCGGCTCAATTAAATCAAGCTTTAAGGGGTAAATACGATGTCGAAATGAAGGTTGAGGAACTACAGAAAGCTTTATCTATAACGCGTGATAAGGAAATGGAATCTACCCAAAAGGCAAAGCGTTCGATGGAGATAGCGCAACAGATGGAATTTGAAAAGAATCAAGCAGAAACAGAAGTTAGAAGATTGAAGGATGAATTGGATAGACAACACGAAAAGCTTAGAGAAGCTGCTCACGAAGCAAGCAGACGCATCAACGAAGAAAGGCAACAGGTAGAGCGCAGGTACAGCCAACAGGTCGAACAACTTTCTGCTGATATAGCTTCTCAGTGGAACGCCGCTAATAAATCACAATTAGAATCTGAAAAGCAACAAAGAGAGTTGTTGGATTTGAAAAGAGAATTGTCACAAAAACAAACGATCATAGACAATCTGAAAAAAGATTTGCAGAATAGAATATGTAAGTTATTTTATTTAAATCGTACCATTATGTTTTACACGTATTAAAGTTTAATATCATAATTTGAATCGTTTACATTTAATTTAGCAAGTTTACAGAGCGATCTTAATCAAGCTTTGACCGAAAAAGATATGGCTGAACAGGAAGTGATAGCTGCCAAATTAGCGGGAGAAAGAAATGATAGGCAGACCAAGCAGGAACATAGTAGATTGCAAACAGAAATAAATGCTTACAAACAACGTATGGAAAGAGCTGATGCAGATTTGGTTCATTGCAGACGTGAAAATTTGCGACTTTTAGAGCAAATAGCTTTGTTAGAGAAAGAGGTATTATGCGAATAGAAATTTTTGCGTGTAATAAAAGGAAGGATGGAGAATTTATTTGCGAGAATTAAAAATAATTGAAAAATTTTTTAGATCAATATAAATAAAATGATGTATCAAGAAGATACTCAGAGAAAAGATATATCCAGTCAAGAAAATAAAAAGGAGATGTCTACGGTGAAAATGGACGTGGATAGAAAACATGGTAAGGAATGGGTAAAGATAGCACGCCTGTGTTAGGTATACTGTCTGTAAAAAATACTCCATCGTTTAATATCCGCTTGAAAGCATCCTATGTGTGGGAAATCGGCATGCTGACATTATGCCTAGCATGGGCAGAAATAAAAAGTTAGTCAGTTTATTAAAAAAAAAAAAAAAAAGAAAAAAAAAGAAAGAAAGAAAAAGAAAGAAAAAGAAAAAAAATTGGCTGATATCACTGCATTTCTCAGTTGCTACAGTGGGTGATCTAGAGGATGCCTTGAACAAACAAGCTAAACTAGTCTCTCAACTGACTACCGAATGCCAATCTCTCACACAACGTTTGGAAGTTAACAACATTAAGCACAAGTATATTTTTTAGCTTCGCATAAATAAAAAAAAATTACAATTACATTTTTATATTTGTATTAAATTTGAAACGTATATATATATAAATATATTGTAAATCATAAAGTTCGAAATTTTTGGAATTGATAATCGTGATTATTTATAAAAATGAAATAGCGCCTAAATTGCTTAGGATTTATATCTAGAGCTGTTCTGTGTTGACAGAGGAAGTCAATGACGGGGATAGAAGACTTGGAAATACTGCTTCGTCTTCGAACAAGAAACGTATTGTTAAGGTTGATCTAAAAGTAAAAGTAATACCGAAAAAGAAGTTAGATTCTTCAAAGATGCCTCTATCAACACAGTAATAGCACGTACGTTACTTTCGTTACAATTAACATTTATTATTCGTATGAAATGTCAAACATTGGAAAACATTTTTTTATTAGGGAAGAAATGGCCAACCTACAAAGTAACATAGAATACTTGTCAAATAAGATAAAGGATACCTTTCATAATCAAAATGGTAAGGGTTGTTGTTTCTTTTTGTTTGTTTTTCGAATACGTTACAAATAATTCAATATTTCCAGCACCGTATAATATTAATGCATCTTATAATCCATCGGATCAATTAAACGAGACTAATGCAATGAATCAAATCGGGAATGCAATTCCTCGTATTTCACAAAACGCGGATTATGAAATTGCTCAAATGCAAAATGACGTGGATAATGACGAAGGAGAAATTTACCCAAAGAAAACGCAAGAAAAGGATGAATTGGAGGATAGATACGATCGTTCTAATCAGCACGAATATGCATTGGGAAGTTATAACAATGATAGCGCCTATAATGCAGAGGATCAGACAATGGAAGAAAAAAATGGAGAGCAAGAAAAACATATGATGGACGATCAAAATGTCGATGCCGATGTATTAGAAACTCCTTACGACCAATATGGAGAATATGATGAGTCACAATACGAAGAACGGGAACATAAGGACGATGATCAGTATAAAGAAAAGGATGAAGCACGTGATATGACACAATATTCCGAACAAGAGTATCAAGAAATTCCTACCACAGTTATTCCCAGCAACGAGTATACGCAATGATTTGTATTTTTATTTATTTTTTTTCATAGCGTCGACGTATCCATTGTATCATTAGACGTCAAGAAATAATTACGAGAGACGTAATAAAATTAGTATTAAACTCGATTCCGATGAGATATCCCTTTTATCTAAATGTCAGTAATAAAAGAATTAGAATTAAATTAAACGAGACAGTGTTAAAAAGTTCTATCGATCGACACAACGTATCCTCGTTACATTCAAATTTATGTAATAATCGCGCCGAAACGCGAGTGACCACTCGGATTACAAATCGCAACGCGTATCGATCAAATTTCAACTGTGTTAAATAATATTCTACTCCTTCCATACACTTTTCATTCCTAATGAATCGTTAGTAAACCGTATTTATATTAAATCAGTATTTGATTCGGAACGAATGCGGATTAAAAAAAAAAAAAAAAGATTTCAAATAAATACGCTCATCGATTTCGATTATTAGTTGTACGATTTGAATCACCATTGACACTTCGTTCTCTTTGGTCGATAATGTAGATTGTGACGTGAGGCGATCAAGAGGATTAAATTATATTCGCGTGACCGATGATAAAAGGTTATTATACATCTTACAAACGTAACTTAATTATTACATAGTCCGTGTAATGATATTAATTTCGGTAAATATTACATCGACACGATCACTCATTTCAATCGAGAAAGAAAAACAAAGGTTATGATTATAACCTGTCCATTATTTCGACAACAGGTAAACTATTTTTATAAATTCACGACAGCGTATACGTTTGGAGAATAATATTAACGCGATATTACTGTATGTATCGAATTAGAGAACGTATATTTAAAAAATGAAATTAATCACGAATTAGCATTACGACGAGTGAATTCCGTTCTATCTTATCGGTTTAAAATTTGCCGCGTTTGGTTCGACGAATCGAGTTGAAGCGATTAACCGTATCTAAATATAAGTTAAATCGACAACTTAAAGAGGTAGATCGAAGAAAAATCGACGCGTTCCTTCGTAAAATGGCATCGAACATCGTTCGCACGCAATTATATATTATCTATCGGTAATAACCTTTTCTCTCGTACGAATACATATTTTTAATGTAGTATATAATAAACGCTTTTCATGTGTACACCCGTACACATGCACGTATTTCTTAACAATTCGATCGTCGAACGATAACGATAATTCGTGTATATATATACACATACATATACACATAATAATTTGTAAATGTATGAAACTCCAGCTTTCGACCTTATTCTTCTTTTTTTTTTTTTATCTATACGCATAATATTCGATCTCTTTTTCCTTTTGAATGAATTTACAAAAATTGTTTACATGGATGTATCACACAACCATCAATCTTTGAATTGGCCAGATCTAACGATGTTACTAACTAGTATGACGCACACACGTGTCTCTCCTTCTATGTATTTATTAGAGAAAGAGAGGGAGAGACATCCTTAGCACATATTGCCTTTGACATAATATCGTTATTTCAGAGAAGCTGATTAAGAAGCGCTCGGTTTACGATGTTTGCGGAACATGTCAGTCTTCCTCCAGTCTCAGCAACATGCGCATGCACGGAGTAAGAAGGCTACGTGGGAGGAGCTGAAACGGGCTTCGGAGCTACCAAGGGATCCTCGTATCCGACGCCCCTATTTATATATAGATTATTCCATCCGTCTATGTATATGCAGAATTGGTATGTCGATGTATATACCGTTATATACATCCAGTGTAACGAGATATATCATCGAAATAGAGATTATAGGGATTTATTTATTTCGCAACGAGACACGACGTTTTTCGAGGTTAGATAATTACGACGATCGCGTGGATATTTTATTTTCACAAATATATATATATATATATATATATATATATATATATATATATATATAATGAACGTATACGATCGTAACGCATTTTAAACGACGAAAATTTGAAGAGAACGACGAAAGGAGAGAAGAGAAGGTAAGGTGAAAAAAAAAAAAATCGAAATGTTTCCCGTTGAATCAAAATTTTGTCGTAACCAGTTTGAAATTGCGGAGGACGAATTTGGATGGCAAATAACGTTTATGTACGGTGAGTTTTCCGGTATCGCGAATCTATTCGTGGGCGTGCGCGCGCGCACGCGTTTGTACGTGTGCACGTGTGGTGTAGTCGCCGCGGCAAATGAGAAGGGGTGGCCTCGAGGCTGGAGGCCAGGGGTTGAAGCCATTACCGTCACAAAGCTACCACTAGATTGCCGTTGGGCTCTCATACCGTTCTCTCTCCCTCTCTCTCTCTCTCTCTCTCCCTCTTTATTCTGTCTATCTCTATCTCTTCTTCACCTCTTTTCTCTCTCTCTCTCTCTCTCTCTCTCTCTGTTTCTCTTTCTCCCTTTCCCCATTACCTGTTCTTTCGTCTCTTTTCCTCCTGTATCCTCTTGTTTCACCTACCCCGCCATTTTCTTCTCTCTCTCTCTTTCTCTCTCGCACTCGCTCGTTCGCTTCGTTCGCATTCATGATTTGAATTCAATTGCCTTTTATCTGCTGTCCTGGGCTCTCCGAGTCGCTGATGATAGAATCGTCGAGAGATCAGAGAATCTGTTACCTCTATATATATATATATATATATATATATATATATATATATATTTTCTCTGTCAATCCCTCACCTATCTTTTCTCTTTCCATCCTTCTCCCTCTCCCTCTCCCTCTCTCTCTCTCTCTCTCTCTCTTTCTCACTCTGTACGCTTCTCTTTCTTCCTTCGTTTTTTATGCCAAAAAGAAGAAGAAGAAGAAGAAGAAGAATATATTCATTTCCCCATCCGTAGATTTCGATAAAGCGCAATAGTAACCTTTTCTCTCTCTCTCTCTCTCTCTCTCTCTCTCTTTCTCTCTGTCTCTCTTTCGCGTTATCGCGAATAGATTTCATTTTAAGATAGGAACGAGCTTGGAGTAACTCGAATACGCGATTCGTTCGTTACGATCAAAAGTTAAGTTCTGCAATACGACGACGTTAATAAGTTGTTGTTGTCTCTCGAGATCTTCAAAAAAAAAAAAAAAAGGAAGTAAAGAACAAGACAGAAAAAAGAGAAAATAGTACAAAAATGATCAAGTCCGAAATTTGAAATAGTATTTGTCATCATCCGTCCTCCTCCCCCCTCCCCCTTAACGAGGAGAATGAGAGAGGGAGAGAGGGAGAGAGAGAGAGAGAGATATCGTCTCCTTTCTGGCAGACGTCCGACCTTTTGTGTTATATGACCCTGAGAGAAGCTCAGGGACGATGTCGCGTGGCGTTGACGAATCTGTTTAGTGCTTGTCATAATACGTACCGATCCGTTAAGTGTCCTTCGGGATAACTCCGCGGATACGAACGTACTTTTAACAGTTAAAGTTACTAAATTACGAACACGAGCGACCGACTACTACCGTCTTGGACGAACACAATATCTTTATTGATATATATCTAGAAGTTCGTCGTCTTAAATACTGGAAAAGGTTACACGAGAAGCCGTAAAATGAAAGAATGAAAGAGAGAGAAAGAAAGAAAGATGGAAAAATAGAGAGGAAACGAAAAAGTTGAAGAAGTGAAGCGAAGATAGTGAAGGAAAAAAAAAAAAAAGAAAATAAAAGAAGAAAAGAGAAAAGGAAAAAAAGGGAGGAAAAGAAGAAGAAAAAGAAAATGACAAATAAATACATTTCATAATATTGTCGTTTCGTTTTGACAGATGGAGAAGGACGAGATGGATAATAATAAGTCGTCGTTGTCGTACGACTTCATCGAAATATATATGTATGTATGTATATAGTAAGTGCAAAAAAGGAAAGGAACACTGCCCGTGGGACGCTTAGCTGCCGCCCGTCCTCTGTTCGTCGAGTTTTTAGTGTAGAGACAGCAATAGGATGAAGAAGAAGAAGAAGAAGAAGAAGAAGAAGAAGAAGAAGAGGAAGATGAAGAAGCCAGCAAGCGAGAAAGATGAAGTGGCGGTACGTCCTTGAGGCCACGCGCCTCGAGTGCACCGTAGAAGGTGTTTTATGGGGCTTCCTCTCCTTCCTTCCCGCCCTCATAATAGTGCCGGCAGTTCTTATTTCGTTTCTTCTTCCTCATAGCTTCTCCGTACCTTCTTCGTTCGTCCTCTTTTCTACCTTTTTTTTTTACCTCTCTCTCTCTCTCTCTCTCTCTCTCTCTCTGTATTTCTGTCTCTGTCTCTCTCTTTCTCACGACTGTTTCCTCGTTTCCGGTGGTATTTCTAGTCGACTTTCTCGATTCATCGTACCTTGGCTCGTTACGCTTTATTACCGTAAAGGAAGACAGTATGGAACTCGAGGAACGTTGCGAAAATTTAGGAGAGAGAGAGAGAGAGAGAGAGAGAGAGAGAGAGAGGGAGAAAGAAAAAGAAAAGTAGTAGGTACCCTTAAGAAACTTTCGTTATTTACAAGGCCATTGTAAGAACCGTTTATGACCGTACAATTCCTGTTTGCGATATTACTTATTTTCATTAAAACGGCTCCTGGCGGGTGGTTACTTTGAAAATGGCCAACCAAGGACGAAGGAGGGAGTTAGGTACCGTAAGCGTGCCGTGTTCTCTTAGGCTCAAGATATTTATCATTCTCTTTCTCTCTCTCTCTCTCGTTATAATTTCTCATAATTTTCTTTCAAACACAACGACGTACGTTATTTATTAACAATTTTATTTGCGAATTACTCGAGTTCTGCGTAGCTATTTCTTTTTTTTGTCTTTATTTCTGTTTTTTCTCTCTCTCTCTCTCTCTCTCTCTCGATCGAGGTTATCTTCGTATAATATCCACTTATCGCTTATTGTTAATAGAACACGGATATTTCAAATGGATTTCGTCGTTTAACGAGATACAGCTCGTCCGTTTCTCCCGTTGACATCTCAAATTAAAATAAACAACGTCTAACCTGCCCTATGGCCAAAAGTATATACCGTAGATATATGTGTGCGTGTGTGTGTGTCTATATAACGTAATTACGTAAGTATCGTTCTCATTCGATATAATTTAAATGTCGAATCTCTCCGGGTTGATCTTTCGTCAATAATTAACGATGATCACATTGATGTATTTTTTTTATCATTTTACGTTAAGTAGATTAGTTTTCTATGCGTACTCGAGAGAAATTAAAATAGAGGAAGAAGTAATATATGGTGTGTGTGTGTGTGTGTGTGTGTATATAAAATTCATTGTCCACGTTTCGACTTCGAACTTGGCCTGTCGTCGGTGTGCAACGTAAAAAAGTACTCCCACGCAGGAGAGGAATATTTATGCGCTCCAATATCCGGCGGGACGATATATCATGAAAGATTTTTCAGAGGGAGAGAGAGAGAGAGAGAGAGAGAGAGAGAGAGAGAGAGAGAGAGAGAGAGAGGGCACAATTCTCGGCATAGATAGTAGTCGTGTGGCGTACGTCGAAGATACGACACAACGACGACGACGAGGACGAGGACGAAGACGAGGAAGACGAAGAGGTAGAGAAGAAGAAGAAGAAGAAGAAGAAGAAGAAGAAGAAGAAAGAGAAAGAGGAGGAGGAGGAGGAGGAGGAGGAGGAGAGGGTGTGTACACATAAACGGTGTACGAGCGTTAAAGCGGCTTTGCGCCGATAGCGCGCGGCACCTTTGATGTGTCCCTTTGCGTACCTCAGCACGTCCCCACCCATTCAACCGCCAACCTCTCCCCACTCCACCTCACCCCACCACACCCCACCCTACCTCGTCTCCCATCCCCTTATCTACCATCTCTCTCTCTCTCACTGGCATAAAATCGTGAAACGCGCCGACGACGACGAAGGTGTCGTACGTAGAGTCGTGTAAATCTTTCTATGTATACGTATATATATATATATATATCTTTCTCTCTCTCTCTCTCTCTCTCTCTCTATGTACGTACGTGTATAAGCGAGGAGGAGAACACGCCCGTATCGTATCGTATCGTATCGTATCGTATCGTATCGAGAAACAGCGACGGAAAAAGCCGATCTATCTATCCGACCTCTCACTCTCACTCTCTCTCTCTCTCTCTCTCTCTCTCTCTCTCTCTCTCTCTTGTTTCTCTCTCTTAATCTCGATCCTGTCATTTTTCATTCGCGATCTCATTGTTAGTTCCTTCCACGAGATATTATTTCCCATATACCCGGTGCCCGTTCGTGTTTTGGATTTTTTTTTCTTTATTTTATTATTGTTCTCCTTCTTCTATTTCGCTTGATCGATCGACCGACGACGACTACGACTACGACGGCGACGACCTTCTTATTACGATTCGATCTTTAAATGTTACTCTTATCCTTCTTCTCTCTCTCTCTCTCTCTCTCTCTCTCCCTCTCTTTTAATTTTTATTTATGTAAACATACGACAGCTCGATACGTTCTTATTTATTTCGTCCCGTTCATTCGCATACGGAGCGTCGCAAGGAGCGGACATTTTGACTTGATATTTTCATTTGGAGAATTGGTAGCCCGAATGATAACTCACACACGGGCACACGGAGAGAGAGAGAGAGAGAGAGAGAGAGAGAGAGAGAGAGAGAGAGAGGGAGAGGGAGAGAGGGAGAGAGAGGAGTTAATGATAACGAGATTGATAGATACAGTGTTCGGTGACAATGACTTCCTTTTTATGTTGATCGCACAAACCCTCCCATTCGAAAATGATTGTTTATTTATTATTTAAGTTAGAATTACTGGGTCGTCGTGCCGCGTCAGCCGTAATTCGAGATACAAAGGTTGGGGAACGTTCGAGGTAACGACGATTAGTTTTATTCTTTTTATCGAGCATCGATCGACGATATCGGGTTTTAAAAGTACCGTACGTACATTACGAAAAGTTTGAGACGCACGTTACGGCCACGTCGCGTTAGAGAAGCATGGTAAGGATCGAAGGAGGGGCCCCCCCTTTTTTTTTAACCCTATCCCTTACCCCCGAAGAAGAAGACGACGAAGAAGAACCAACTTACACGAAACAGATCGATTCCGATCGGCACGGTAGCAGGAAAGTGTTAGACCTCTGAATCTACAAATATTCGATAAAAAAACAAAAAAGAAAGGTACGATAACGTATCGCGCGAACAGTCAACGCGTACCGTTTTTAATCGAGAGGGTGTGGTTTCGATTTGGTAGTAGAATATATATATGTATATATATATATATATATATATATATATATATATATATCTACGTATGTATTACATCGAATGATGCGAATTCGTAGAAACGTTTGATAAAAAACGGTAGGAAGTTGTATTTAAATAACGAAGATCCCAACGTCGGTCGTGTCTCGTATCTTTTCATTTTTATTGTATCGCGTACTTTATCGTTCGTTCTTTTTTATTTTTTATTATTATTATTATTATTATTTTATTATTATTATTATTATTATTATTATTATTATTATTATTACTATCGTTTCTTTTTTTTTTTTAACGAGTTTATTTTATTCCATTTTCATACGATGAAAGCAACGACGCACAACAAGGCGTTTACGTTTCATCTCGAATAAGTACGTTCGAATCCAAACTTTTGACTTTTCTCACTTCGAGTGGCAAAGTCGAGGTATAGAGTATATATACGTGTAGGTGCGTATATTCTTTCTAAGAAAGAAAAAAGAAAAAAAGAAAAAAAAAAACAAACTTCTTAATTGGTTTCGGCGTGAAACGTTCGAGAATCTTTCTAATTTATCGTCTTCTCGCTCTTCTAGGCTACGACGTGCTTATAGGCAGACCGTACACATAAATAGTTCATGTATATATATATATATATATATATGTATATAAGCGAGACTGGTAAGTATTCCGTTCATTAATTTATCGATGTTTATATATATATATATATATATATATATATATATATATATACACATATATAATTATATAAAGGAAGAAGATGAAATTATGTGTAATCAAACGACACGAATGGTTTTGATTTTAAACAACGCGAATGAGAGGGAATGAATGTTAAAAGGGAGGTAGATAGATGGTATGAAAAGGAATATTGAAATTGAGTTAAACTGCTCATATGTGTTTATATATGTATATATATATATATATGCATATGTATATGTATATGTGCTTGTTTATATACGTTTTGCGAGAAGTGATTTACTTCTTGGCAACACATAGAAATAATTCGAAGGAGGCATATGACACCCCCTGTAAGAAGAAAGCAGAAGCGATGTGGGCGTCTGTTCCGTCGCTGAGACTAAGCAGACGGTATCGTTTGAAAAGAGAGGACTCGAAGGCAAGCTAACAGAAAAATTGTCACGTTATGGTAGAAGATCTTACCGATCTGGACACTTGGTTAAAGTGTTCAATAAAAAAAAAAAATATATATATATATATATATATATATATATATACACATATAAATATATACGCGTACATACATAGGCATTATATCGGAGAGCGTTGGGGTACTTTTAATTTTTTTTTTTTATCTACGATGATTGAATTGGCCGATTGTGAAAGTGCTTCGAAGTAAAGTGAAAAATTAAGAGAATAAAAATAACGAATGAGAAAATAATTATTTCATCGCGCAAACTCTTAGAGCAACGATCCAATTGTACGAATCGTGCTAATAAATTAATTTCTTTTTGTTTTTGTTTTTTTTTTTTTTTTTTCTTTTTTTTCTTTCTTTTATAATTCTCGTCATACACGATTATGATCATCGCTTTCACGATCATCTGTACAATCGTCAGGATTGAAATGATTCTCTGCGTATTTGTATTTCTTTTTTTCTTCTTCCTTTTTTCTTCTTTCTTTTTAATATATATTCGAATGGAAGAAACAAAATAGGTAGCGTGGGTCGTTCAAAGAGAAGGTGAACTTAGCTTTTACATTTTTCTACTTTCTTAAAAGGACGGTCGCTTCCGTAAATACGGGTATACATCATAAAAAATTTTTAATGACGTCCGATAAAGTAAGAACTTCTTTTGACAACAACGACCTAATTCTTGCCGAGTTTGGAAGAAAAAAAAAATATAAAAAAAATCTAGAGAATGACGATACATAAGTACGTTTCTCATTGACAAACCGATCATTGAAAATTCACTTTCGACGAATATTCGAGTCGTACTTCAAGTTCGACCGTGCTCTCCTATGTCCTTCAACGAAGATCCACAGGAATACCCCCTTTTTATATTGCATTTTTCTTTCTCTTCTTTTTCATGTCCTTTATATAACGTTATTTTACTTTCTTTCTTTCTTTTTTTTCTTTTCTTTTTTTTTTTTAAAGGCATTATAGAGCAGGAAAAAAATATTCTTTCGTCATAGTCGTTTTTAGATATTTACAGGTAGACCCATTAATGTTAATAAAACAGTTTATACAAGATATCCGCTTCGAAAATGTCATTTATAATAGTCGTATAAAATCTATAGTGAAATATGACAATAATCAATTCCATTGAATATACATATATATGTGTGTATCTGTGAATTAAGCTACGAAACGGTATTTACAATAGTCGGTATTACAAAAACGGTATTTACAAAATCCATATTAAAATATGACAATAATAATCAATTACATCGAACGCGTAGTGGATGCGTATATCTCTTTGCGTGTGCGTGTGCGCGTACGCGTGGGTGTTTGTTTGTGTGTGTGTGTGTGTATCTTTAAAATTAAGGCTACCGACTTACGACGAATTTTCAAGAATTGTAAGCGCGTCGAATCATATTAGGACTCAGATCCGTTTTGACATAATCGTTAAGAATGAAACAGTAATAAAATTTGAATGGGAATTGTTGGTAGTCGTCGACCTGCCAGGGAAAAAATATTTTTCTCTAGAAAGCCCGTAACGCTACTACCGTTGTCGGATTTTAACATTGTAATCCGCAAACAATAGGGCCCGGGATTTTCGATATTTGCGTTTATTGTTTCGAGAATTTTGCAGTAGCGGTAACGCCGTGACCCTATCCTAAAAGTGCCACGTCAAACATAAATATTGGTAATTGTTCTTTGAGATGTCTTTGCGTGTTATACAGTACAAAACGCATCGGACGAATGTACTTGCTACCAGAAACATAAAGAAAAAGTGAAATCTTACGGGAGTGGGGAAAGACGGGGGACGGGGAGAGGGAGAGGGAGAGAGAGAGAGAGAGGGGGGGGAAAAATGTAGTTCGGAATATATTTTTCAAGGATTTTATTGGCGTGATCGTAAAAAAAAAAAAAATAAAAATAAAAAATAAAAAATAAAAAATCACGCATGAACGACGTGCCGCGGCCGGTAACGTTTTCGATAAAGTCGCAAATTGAAAAATGAAAGGAACGTAATATAAACTCTGCCATATTTTTATATATATATATATATATTTATATATACACACGCACGCACACACATTCCTATATATATATATATATATATAAAAGAGGAAAGGCCAAAGGGAAAAAAAGAGAAAAGCAACGGTGGACAATGGAATTATTTGACAAATATTTTAGCCAGGT
>OU964965.1:9374170-9376670 GCA_918808275.2 Dolichovespula sylvestris
TGAGTGAGATGAGAAAGGAAAGTGGTCTGCAAAGACGTTTTTGAGAGAACGCGAGAGACTGAGATAGACGGATAGATAGAGACAGAGAGAGAGAGAGAGAGAGAGAGAGAGAGAGGTAGAGAGAGGTAGAGAGAGGGAGAGAGAGAGGGAGAGAGAAAGAGGGTGCTCGCGATTGAAGCAAAGAGGTGCTCGGGTGGGTGTGTCTGCCTGATGGAGCTCGAAACTAAATTAACCACCCCGCCCGGGGCTCGTGATCTCGTCGCAACCTCATCTCCTCGTCCATTATATTTGTCTTTGTATGCTAAACATTTGCGAGATTATACAAGCCACTCTCCACTGGCAAGTATTCTCTCTCTCTCTCTCTCTCTCTATTTATCTATCTATCTATCTCTGTCTTTGTCTCTCTTTATTTTTCTCTTTCTCCGTCTTTCTCTCTTCCTCTTTTCCTTCTCTTCTGATCCGTTTCTCTTTCGATTTTCCTAGCTTTCGAGTTATCGCGACGATCCTCGAAAAGATTAATGAAAGAGAGAGAGAGAGAGAGAGAGAGAGAGAGAGAGAGAGAGAGAGAGAGAGAGAGAGAGAAAATAATAATAATAATGATAATAATAAAAATTGTATACTTACGGAAATACCTCCATAGTGAGTGTCATCGTTCTTCTCATTGGCCAAAAAGCGGGATCGCGATAAGATAGAAATCGTGTAATAGAGATTTTCTTGGATCGCTTTAAATAGCTCACCTATGAATAGTACGTAGTATAGTAGCAGATTGTGAATCGGAAAATGTAGATAAACTCGGGAGATATTATACGCGTATGTATAATATCTCCTATAATATGTATGTATGTACGTACGTATACGTACATATGCGTCATCGTACATGTACACGTACGCAGAAAGAGAGAGAGAGAGAGAGAGAGAGAGAGAGAGAGAGAGAGAGAGAGAGAGAGAGATATCAATGATACAAAGAAGTATGTATTGCGTGTTCTAAAGTAATCGTGATTGCGTCTGATATACAATCGTACGCGTTTTCTTTATTATTTTTTATTCCTTTTTTATTTGTTTTTTTTTTTTTTAATCCTTTCCTTCGCTATTCTCTTCTTTCTTTCTTTGCTTTACTTTTCTCTTTTTTTCTTTTGTTTTTAACTGGCCTACTAAGGGATCGAGAAATTCAAAGAGAGAGACAGAGAGACACGGAAAGATATATATATATATATATTTATATATATATATATAGAGAGAGAGAGAGCGACTTTATATTATGACGTAATCGGAAAAAAGGGA
This sequence comes from Dolichovespula sylvestris, assembly GCA_918808275.2. Lineage (NCBI taxonomy): Eukaryota > Metazoa > Arthropoda > Insecta > Hymenoptera > Vespidae > Dolichovespula > Dolichovespula sylvestris. The sequence continues at coordinate 9,375,452 of OU964965.1, forward strand.
TATAGGATGAAAAGATCCGTTGAAGAAGTGCGAATGTCGGCACGTTTATTCCTCGGTGTCATACTGTCTGCACAGTGTCATAAATCGATAAGCTCCGCTTTTACCGTGCTCGTTCCTTATCGATAACGACGTACCGCATTCATGTTATCGAATGTGCCGCCTTACATGTCGTCTTTTTATTTTCCTTTTTTTTCTCTCTCTTTTCTTTTTCTTTAGCCCCTCCCCATTTTATTTCCTCTCCTTTCTTTCTACCCACCCCCGTCCCCGTTCCCCTCCCCGTTCCCGCCACCAGGTTTCTTTTCCTTTCTTTTCTTTCCTTTTTTTTTTTTTTTTCTATTTCGTATACCGAGCAAAGCGACGCGCTATCTGTTATTTAATTCGACAGATATCCGTGGATAACGGGCAGAGCGAGAAATTTTATGTTCCGTATCATTCCGTGAAAATTAATAACTGTTTTCATTATTACGAATCCTATCGCACTTTTTTTTTGTTTTTTTTTCTTTTTTTTTTTTCTTTCTTTGAACATATATATACTATATTGGGTCGCCCGTTAAGTTCGTGCAGATTTCGTAACGAAGAAGAGTGAAATTTTAGTATACGTTTATTAAATTATTATTATTATTATTATTATTATTATTATTATTATTATTATTATTATTATTATTATTATTATTATTGTTATTAGAATGTTATCGGCACGAATTTTCCGGACGATCGCAATATATACATAGGTATAGAAACGGGTAGATATTTTTTATAGGTATAGATAAGATGGATGGATTGGATGGATGGATAGATGGATAGATAAATAGATAGATACGTAGATATTATACGTGTATATCAATATCGATAATTATATGTAAGTGTTCATTACTCATGAACTCGTACGATAGTCTTATACGAGGGACGCGAGCAGTCCCCGCAAGTGTCATTTCTTCGATGGTAAAGCGATAAAAGTGGCGTGAGGCCGTTAGTCATGATGCCGCGGGAGAAGATAAATGGGTGTATACATAATCTTGAAATAACTTGGCAAATGAAAACATTTGTTACATGAAAGGTAGCGTTTAACGTATTAATGTAACGAAAAATTTATTCGGCTCGGCTCGGCTCGGCTCGGCTCGGCTCGATTTTTCGAATCGATCGAAACCTCGGGGAAAATAAAAAAGGAAAAAAAAACCAAGAGAGAGAGAGAGAGAGAGAGAGAGAGAGAGAGAGAGAG
>OU964965.1:9381670-9401670 GCA_918808275.2 Dolichovespula sylvestris
TCGCTCGATCCTAAAATGGGACACGCAACGATCTCTATCTCTTAGAATAGAAGCCACATAGGACGTTTCCCGTTGTTTGTATCGAAGGCGTTAATCGAGTTTTCTTTTAGGAGGTATATCTCTCTTTCTCTCTCTATTTTACTGTTTTCCGTAAAATTAGGAATTCCCGATCAGATAAGAACCCGCGTATAAGTGCAACAGAGAGAGAGAGAGAGAGAGAGAGAGAAAAGGGACACCTCGTTGGTTATCTGCGTCTCACCTTTTATTTTTCTTTCTTCTCTCTCTCTCTCTCTCTCTCTCTCTCCCTTTCCTGTCTTCTACATTGTGTGACCTGTAAATTAGTCCCAAAGCTCGACCATTTTTTTCGTTTAATCTAAGAAAGATAACTCTCTCTTTTTCTTCCAGACCACCCACGTATATTCTAAGCGTATTACATATATATATATATATATATATATATATATATATATATTTAAGTGACCACGCGCGACTGGATTTGCTTATCTTCGATACAGGAGTCCTCTCATTTTTTTTATCTCTCTCTCTCTCTCCCTCTCCCTCTCCCCCCCCCCCTCTCTCTCTCTTTCTCTTCCTTTTTCTTTTCTTTTCTTTTCTCATCTTTTCTAACTTAAAAAGGATCACGTGTAAACGGTATCTACTAAGTGTACGTAGAGATAACTTATGTATCGTTGTATATAATTCATTCGCTATTCTCCTTCTACTCTCGTCTCATTAATATTAGAAATATAATAGAAATAACGTTAGTCGTCGCTTTGGGATCTTCATCGATAAAGTCTCATCAAGTATTTAATATATATATGTATATGTATATGTATATGTATGTACGATAAGTTACAATTTACAAAGATCTCGATGTTATCGCGATGTGTTATACCAAAAAATAAAATGAAAATAAAAAAACAAAAAACAACAAAAAAAAAAAAAGAAAAGGAAAAAGATTAGAAAAACCAAAAAAAAAAAAATAATTAGGAAAGAGAAGAGGCATAGAAGGTGGTGGGGGTGTATGACAAATATAGCTCTAGTCGAATGTAATGATATTTAAGACTGCTTGTTACTGATTAGAAATAAAGAAGGAAGGAGAGAGATAGAAAGAGAGAGAGAGAGAGAGAGAGAGAGACAAAGAAAAAGAGAGAGGATGAGAAAGAAAAGAAAAACAAATGTTATTAATTATCGAACCGTACGATTAACTTCGATCATTTTTTTTTCTTTCTTCAATTTTTTTTTTTTTTTTTTTTTCTATACAATCCGACATCCTCCTTCTCCTTATTCTAATATGAAAATCATGAATAATTAATAATTATCCGTAATTAACGAGATAGTATCGTAGAGGACGATTATAAAACGTGTTACCATATCACAGTATCGTTTTTTGAGTTAAGTCGTTCGAATTGATAACGATTAGACGAAAAACGAAAGTTTCTTCGATTTGTCTCTGTAGCGAGCGCATTAAAAAAAAAAAAAAAAAAAAAAAATAGAAAAAAAGAAAAGAAAAGAATGAAAAAAGAAAGAAAAAAATAATTTATTATCCTTCAAATAATTATTTATTATTGTTAAGATATAAAATTTGTTATGTATATATATATATATATATATATATATATATATATATATATATATATATATCTGTAGATAGATAAATAAGATTCGTCGATCGTTAACTTTCATCCGGAATGTTAGGAACCAATTTTGATTTATCTTGTAGTTCTTTTTTTTTTCCTACGGCAATAACCAACACGAAAAACAACACCACCACCACCAACAACAACAACAACAACAACACGATTGAACCCTCTAGTCCGATAGTTAGCACTGTTTAACTTTGATTAATTTTCTCACACCCTTCACAGACAATAAAGCCTGATGAAAAAGGGAACAAACAAGGATCCTCTCTCTCTCTCTCTCTCTCTCTCTACCGTGTTACTTTATCTATCCCTTCTATAGGCTGCGTCGTAATAAGGTTTTCTCACTCCATCGCTTACTTTCTAATACTCCCTCTCTCTCTCTCTCTCTCTCTCTCTCTCTCTCTCTCTCTGTCACCGTCTTTCTAATATTTATCCCCTAACAATTCGGAAAATAAATTAACAACGTGCGACACTAAATTTGTTGTTTTTCGTGCCACTTTAGAAATCTTCGGAATTAGACGACACATTGTTCCACCTTAGCAAACATTTCTAATGAATTTATACATATATATATATATTTAGTGGTATTATATTGGAAGTATGTAACAGTAGGTTATCAGAATGTTGATTAGAAAAGGTTTTAAATATTAAAATAAATGAGAAAATTTTTGTTTAATTCGTCCCAATAATGCAGTAGATGAAGTGTTAAGAAGATAGAGGAATAGGTATAGTCGATAAAATGGATACGAGAGGAAAAGGTAAAAGACCCTTTAGAGGTTTTATTAATATTTAACTTTTCTTTTCTCTCTCTCTCTCGCTGTTTTTCCTATGTTTATCTTCTAACAATTCGAAAATAAATAAATACGACGTGTACGACATACGATTTGTTGTTCTTTCGTGCCGTTTTAAAAGTCGTTCGAATTAGAGAAGACTTTTCGTTTAGCGTTTGGCAAATGTTTCTATTGAAAATAGAAAATACGTATATATATATATATATATATATGTATGTATTTTAGAAGTATATGGTTGTAGATTGCCAGAAATTGTATTAGAAAGCTTCAAAGGTTAGTAGAAAGATATTAGAAAATCTTGTTTTAATTCATCGAGAGGGGGTTGGTGCAGTGGGTAAAATTTGTAGGAAGGTAAGAGGACTGGCAGTTGAAAAGAAGATGAAGAAAGAGACACGGAAAGGTATAAAGTAGGACGTTCGAATGCACTTTACCACGTTTATTACTCATTACTAAGAATCAGGTTACTTTTGTTATTGTCTGCAATGATAACATAGAGTTTTACGATGCTCAGAATTATTTTGTGGTTCTTTTTATCTTTTTTTTTTTCGTTGCATTACATATCAAAGTGTATTAAGAAAGTTATTATTTTTTTTGTAATTTAAAAAAAAAAAAATATATATATATATATATATATATATATATATATAAGAGAGCTACGTAATCGAACAACAACGAGGAATGCTTTTGATGTAAAAACTTGATAAGATCAAAGGTTTGTCGTAGGAAAACGATAGTAGTTAAGGGGGTGCTCGTTTGATGTTATACGTCTATATCTACACACCAATCAAAAAATATATACACATATATACCTATGTATATGTACATGCACGCGTAGATACATATATGCATATGGAGATTATCGTTTGGAACAGATAAAAACAACATCTCGAGCTGTTAAAAGGGTCTCGTCGGTTTGCAAATTTTCTAATCGATCGATCAATCGATCGATACGTATCACAGATTGATCTCCCTTTCCGTAAGGACATTTGGTAACGTAACTGGTATTAAATTGGTAGACGGACATCTGTTGTTCTTTTTTTCTTCTCTCTTTTTTTTTTTTTTTTTTTTTTTTTTTTTCTTTGAAACGGATCGATATCCTCGTCCTCATCGTCATTTTTTAAAGGAACGGGTACTTTCTTATCTAATCGTTTATTCCAAGTGATCCTAGATCGTTGAAGTTGTACGATTATTAAATTCTTACGGATTTAAAGGAAACAAATAAACAAATAAATAAATAAAAAATAGAATTAGAGAATAGAGAGAAGGGTACGTCGTTGGGAGATTTAGACGATTATCGTAAAACGGGAGATGTGTTGTTCTCTTCCTTGTCGTTTTATTACATACAGTTGAAATGTTTGCGTGGGAGACAGGACGGTAGAGAATATGTCTATGGTGTTGCTGTTGCTGCTGTTGTTGCTGCCGCTGGGCCCATGGGCATTGGGTCCACCCTCGAGGCCCTAAAACGTTAACCGCAGATTGCCCCGAACGGATTAGATCGCACGGTTGGTCTGGAAGTTCACGGTGATGATCTTTAGTTCAAAGGAAGATGAAGGTGAAGGTGAAGATGAAGAAGAAGAAGAAGAGGAAGAGGAAGAGGAAGATGACGACGAAGAAGAAGAAGAAGATGATGATGATGATGATGATGATGATGATGAAGAAGAAGAAGAAGAAGGAGAAGAGGAAACGGGGTAGTTGAGAATTCGACGAAGAGTCCTCGCGAGAGGGGAGAGAGAGATAGATAGATAGATAGAGAGAGAGAGAGAGAGAGAGAGAGAGAGAGAGAGAGAGAGAGAGAGCTCACGCTTTTTTTGCACGCACCAACCCTATCATTAGGGCGTGAGCCTTATCTAAAGGGTCATAGGGCCGAGTGCGACCTCGAGATTCTCTCACAGTGAGTATGAGAGAGAGAGAGAGAGAGAGAGAGAGAGAGAGAGAGAGAGAGAGAGAACAATCCTCGTCCTCCCGAATTCCAGGAGTCCTTTGTGACCGATACCCAACGAATATAATGCACGCACTCATACACACGTAAACGTTTTAGGCATAGCATACTCTTTAGATATATTAAATCCTGCGAATTTCAAAATATTTAACGCACGAAATTTCGTATCGTTTAATTCCTTCCTTCGTTCTTTCTTTCGTTATTTCGTTCTTTCTTTCTTTCTTTCTTTCTTGATTTCGACGAAATCGCTTTGATTAAGAAAAGCCGATAGCCTTTTAATAGCCAGTGATTTCGTAAGGAACACCGTTGATCTTTGGTCTAGGATCAGTCAAGAGAGAGAAAGAGAGAGAGAGAGAGAGAGAGAGAGAGAGAGAGAGAGAGAGAGAGAGGTCCTTTTTAAACTGGCCATTAAGCGTCTTTCGTTTCATTCGACGAAAATCGATTTTTATTTTTTATTTTTTATCTTTTTTCTTGTTTCTGATTTATTGACTCTTAATCGAATTTTTTAGTTATGCGAGACGTCCTTTGAAAGATGAAACGAGACAAGAAGAAGAAGAACAAGAAGAAGAAGAAAAGGAGGAGGAGAAGGAGGAGGAGGAAGGAGACGAATTTCTCGGAGAAATTAAGAAGTACGCGCGACAGGGACGAGAAAGTGAGGTTATTTTTTAGGAAGACGCGCCCCAAAAGATAGGTCTCCATGAGAAGCCGTGGTCTGTGGTTAAGGCGGTACGCGAACCCTTTCCTTTTTTTTTCCCCCCCTTTCTTTCTTTCTTTCTTCTTTTTTTTTCTGCTTCTTTCCTTTCTCTTACTCTTTCTCTTTCTCTCTTTTTTTCTTTCTTTTTTTTTTTTTTTTTTTTTTTAATTTTAGTTTCAGTTTCAGTCCTCAGTTCTCTCCGTTTTCTACTTTTATCTATTTTTCTTTTTTTCTTTCGCTTTTTAATTTTGTTTTCTTTTCCTTTTCTGGGACCGAACGATTAAGTAAACCACCTTAGCCAACACGGTGTATATACAGTGTGCTCATATTGTAGAAATACGCTTCTGGCCCCTGCTATTAGTTAGTAGTAGTACTATTTTAACTCTTGGAACTTAGGAAGGAACGCGGCTACATGAGAAGGTAGGGGTTGGGTAAAGCGAAATGGATGAAGGAAGGAAGGGAGAAAGAAAGAGAGAGAGAGAGAGAGAGAGAGAGAGGGGACAAAATAGAAAAATAATAATAACGAAGGAACAACAGTCGGTTCCACCCTTTTAAACGCCGCTAATTCGCGACCGACTCGGACACCGGTTTATCTCTTTTTGCCTCCGTTTTTTGGGGGGAAGAAAAAGAAACTAAAAGAAAAAAAAAAAAAAAAAAAAAAACAAAAAAAAGAAAAGAAATTGAAAAAGGTAAAAAAGAGTTGTAAACGAGAAGGAAGAATTTCTTTTGGTTTCTCTTTTTATCGTTTCTCGGATAAATGTCTTCATTATTTTCAGTACATTTATATATATATATATATATATACACATACATATCGTACATACATACCTTCGCGAAATAAAAATATTGCTATCACACTATACGAACTTTCTTTAGTCGATATTTACAACGGTCGATAAGTTATCGACAGTGTTCAGCGTCAACCAATCACGTAGTTTACAATTCCTACGGTGTCGCTCCTATCTCATACCCACGACGTATTGTCGTTTAGTACGCGGTATATCCGTCGAGTGCTGCCATCTCGCGAGTATATACAATTATTCCGAATTGGCAGTAAGCCAATTCGTTTCTTTTACTTACGTTCATTTTTATTGATTGTTAAAAAGAAAATTATTATTATTAGATTTAAAAATGGCGCCATATGAATCGACCCGTTCGACCAATCACTATTATCGACTATATATACTCATATATACATGTATATCGACTATATGTATATCTACGACATGGGGGGAGCGAATGAAAACTTTCGTAGAGAAAATTGATATAATTAGTGTGATCGATTGAGGGAATCGATAGATATCGTAAAAGGATCGAATCGATTGGAATTTGATAATATATAATAGAACGAAATTCTGTTCTGTACACACACACACACACACACACACACATATATATATATTATATACAGCCTGTTAGACCAAGGACGAAATGAAAAAGTCGTGAGATCACAGTTGGTTGGTTGGTTGGTTGGTTCGACGGCGGAACGCGTAAATCCTATTTGGCCCGTGCCGGTAACCACGGATTACGGGCTCATAATTCACCGCGACCTAAGACAGTGATTGTCAGTTTGTCTGGTCGTTACCTGTTGAGGACCGAAAGAAGAAGAAGGAAGAAAGTTCGAGGAGTCCAAACTGGAATGGATCATTATATCCGAGAGCGGCGATAATCGATTTTCTGACGGGCTCGTTGTTCTTTGCCGTAGAACCGAGAGTGTGATTCGGGAGTATTGAAAAAAAATTCCGAAAGAGATGGGGTGAGACGTGGGAGGGGAGAAAGGGGAAAGAGAAGAACGAAAAGGGGGTGGAGAGGAAAAAGTAAGGTTAGGAATTTCGCGAAGAAACGAAACGAAACGAAACGAAAAAGATAATCCTAGTGTAGGTTACTAATCGATGACGATAAAGAGAGAGAGAGAGAGAGAGAGAAAGAGAGAGAGAGAAGATAGATGAAAAGAGGATAGAAAATATGTAACAGTAGGGGTGGAGATGTAGAGGAGGGGATGACCGAAGTACTCTTAGGTCTATACGTCTAGCGAATGTGGGTGTGTAGTAGTAGTAGTAGTAGTAGGGTGGAAGGAGGAGGAAGTGCCGAACGCGAGATGTAGAAGGAAGGAGGTGGCTGTTGTTATGGTGGTGGTAGTGGTGGTGGCGATGATAATGGTGGTGGTGGAAGAGGAGGAGAAAGAGGAGGTAAGAAAAGGCAAAGAGGGTTAGTTAGGCGCGTGGGGCCACGCGCGTTCCCACGCTTTCGAGAGGCATATCGCACCAGCCCTCCGTTTCGCTTCTTTCCGTACTATCCCCCTCCCCCTTCTCTCTCTCTCTCTCTCTCTCTCTCTTTTTTCTTTCTCTTCGATCTTTGCAAGGAGTCTCCGGAGTCCTGTGCACGGCCAAGGCAACAACACAACAATAACAACAACAACGTGTACTGGACCTTCTTACCGCACGTACACGCCTACCCACACTATTAAACCGTGGCGTTCTTTATATACGTATTTTATAGGTTAAGTTCGTGTTCGTAAGTATCGTCTTTGAAACATATATATATATATATATATTTGTGTGTGTATGTATATGTACTTACGTATACATAGACAATATATACACGTTTCTCTTCGGGCTCCTCCTGCTCTCCTCTTTCTTCATCGCCTAGCGTTGGCGGCGCGCTGACCTCTGACCTCCCATTACCGGCTCGACCGACCGACCGACCGACCGACGCGACTCGACCCCCTACGCCTACCTCTCTCTTTCTCTCTCTTTCTCTTTCTCTCTCTTTCTCTCTCCTTCTCTCTCCTTCTCTCCTTTCATACATGCACACACATATACACTTACACACACCCCCGTTTTCCCTTCAACGATCTCTCCGTACCTTAAGCCGATATTGTCGGTATGCGTCTATATCTTTTTGCGAATAAACGAATACGACGCTTTATTTTCTACTTATCTCTATTATTTTTTCCCCTCATTCTTCTTCTTTTGCCGTTTCTTCTTTTTTCTTTTCTCTCCCCCCTCCCCTTTTTTTCTCCCAGACAATACGAAGAACGAAGGAGTAATATAATTTTCTGACATGCATGTATATATATATATATATATATATATATATATATATATATATACATATAATAAGGGATTAATTCGTTCGAAATCATATTCGATAATTTCTAGGTTAGAAATAATATTGGTTTAATCTATTAGAAATAATAAATGGTTTAATATATATATATATATATATATATATATATATATATATATATATATACATGTAGAGAGAGAGAGAGAGAGAGAGAGAGAGAATGGTTATAGGATATGTCCGTTTAAATGTACGGTAGGTAGGAAGATGGTGGAAGATGGTTTGAATATGTGGTTGGAGGAGGAGAAGGAGAAGGAGGAGAGGGTGGAGGATGTAAATGAGGGGAAAAATCACATTATCGTGATTACCAAAGCGAATGATTCTGTTTGTGGCCCCATTTTACCGTCATTATCATTCCCGTTCTTCCAGGAGCAACCGTAGAATCAGCTTCGTTCCTGGGGCAATTTGTGGCAACCTGGCGAATCCATTAGGAGGATTTCTCGGAGGCGAAAGGGGGCGTTAAACGGGCCGATGAGCAACGTCATCGCGGATCCGTTTCCTCTTGCTAACGACGCGACTTATTTTCGACGAGCCCGAACCCCCAACTAACGGATTATAAAACAACTTTAGAAAGAGATCATTCAGGAATCGTCTTATAGGACACTGCTGTGAATTAGGACGATGATTTATTTATTCCACGGAGAATAAGAGAGAGAAAGAGATAGATTCGTCGATTGATTAATCGAGACAATGTTGAGATATCGACGAAGATATATATGTATAAATATAATTGTTAATAATATATAAATATAATTGTTAAGTACAATTATACGTGTAACGTATGACATGGCGGTTAAATTATTTATAAAAAATATTCCATCGAAACCGGAATTTTCTATGGCGATTTACATACGCTATTGGATGCCTCTTATTATAATCTTGTATTTTAAATTATCTCCTCTCTCTCTCTCTCTCTCTCTCTATATATATATATATATATATATATATATATATATATATAATTATACGTAATTTACGTATGATAATATATCGTCGTTATTATACGTATAACGTTGTACGTAAATATAACTGTACCAGAGAAAGGGTTGTAATTATGTACATTGAATATACGACAAGTATAGTTTTAATTATTTTAATAAAGATATTCTATTGAGGGTGCAATTTGCTTCACGGATTGTGCACGTATGCTGTTAGATATTTCTTATGATTTTAAGTATTAATTTATTTTATTTAGATATATGTGTATATATATATATATATATATATATATATATATACATTTTTCTCTAATAATACCATGATATATTTTCTGCACACATTTTACATAAAATATAACTGTACTAAAGTATGAATGTACAATAGTTTATATACTTACAAACGTGGTTATAACGAATGCAATTATCATCTTTCAAGATATAGATTTTGAATTTTAATTTATTTCATTTAAATATACATATATACATACATACATACATACATACATACATACATACATATATATATATATATATATATATATATATATATATATATTTCCGTAACGATACCGTAATACCTTTTTCTATTTTTATTTTTCTATTCGTCGCAATTAAACACGATGGATTTCAAAAAAAAGATTGATAGAAAGTTGTAGTTAATTGTTTCTTTTTTTTTTCTTTTGTAGGATATCATCGAAAGGTAAAAAAAAAAAAAAATGTTGATGATCGTTTTCGTTGGTGGGAGGAAAGAAAAAAAGGAAAAGTAATTGTAAAACTCCTCGACTGGACTTCTCTACGTGCGCAAATCTTTCTCTCGAAGGTCCCACCGTAGAGAAAGAGAGAGAGAGAGAGAGAGAGAGAGAGAGAGGGAGAGAGAGAAAGAGAGGAAGGTAAGAAGAGGGAAGAAGGGGGAGGGTACCACATCGCCAAAGAAGAGACGAAGCCGCACGGATATTCCCAAGAGCAAAAGCCTGCAACCGAGGTCACTCCTCCTCGTGGGAGGGCCCCCGGGCGCCGCATCGACTCCCCCGTCGCCTCGACCCGCCGCAAACGAACGAAAAACAAGACTTTATGGGGGCTACATCGGCGAGTATGCGCGAGCGCGCGCGCGAACCACCTTCTTCTTCTCCTTCTCCTTCTCCTCCTTCTTCTTTTTCTTCTTCTTCTTCTTCTTCTTCTTCTTATTGTAAAAGAGAGAAAGATATATATATATATATATATATATATATATATATTGGTCACAAGTTCTAAGCCAAATGAGATTATTATCTTCGAATGACATAAGAAAAAGAAATGAAGAGGATCGCAAATTTATCGAATATTATTTTTCGCCATATATTTGGATATTCGATATATTGTTATTAATAATTATCGCGAGAAACAGCTTCATTTTGGGATCTCGCGTACTCGTATGAAGTACCGAGACCGTGTACTTTCGCGTCCGAGTCAAGCGAGTGAGTGAGTGAGTGAGTGGAGTGAGAGTTACACTCTCGGGGTGGCTACTTTAAAGTGTGACTCGTAAAATGCGTAAACGCGTGGAGTTCCTCCTTCCCTTTTTTTTTTTTTTTTTTTTTTTTTAGCACTTGTGCACCTCTCTCTATCTCTATCTCCATTACGCATTTTATTCTCTCACGCGTAACAGTTTTTTTATATTCGTGCATGGAAAAATTGAAAGTACGCGGAATAGTGTACGTTTATTAAATTATTATTATTATTATTATTATTATTATTTTCTATTAATAGAGGAATGTATAATCAATTCTCATCGAGAATTACGAGTATTTTTGTTGACGTGATACATTAACACGAGTTGTAAGTTCAAGACGACGTTACAATGATAAGTGTAATGTATATTATTTAAACGAAGAATAATCATAGACAGACAGAGAGAGAGAGAGAGCTTCGTGAGGATGCGGTCAAAGGGATCCGTAAAGCTTCGTACTTATTACCAAGTCGAGCCTTTTAAATTTGAGAAGAAAAAAAGAAAAGAAAAGAAAAGAAAGAAAGAAAACATGTACTCTCCTTAAAAGTGTCTCTTTTGATGGAAAAAGAAATCGTCCGCCATCGTCGTGGCCGCCATCAACGCCATCAACAACGTCAACGTCATCGCGACTACCCACTAACTTCGACGCTACCACCCCTCCCTCCCTCTATCCCTCCCTCCCTCCCTCCCTCCCTTCCTCCCTCTATCCCTCCATACGTACTTAGAAGAATCGTAAATGTACGGCGAAGAGTTAAATCGTTGTGTAGTTAGATATACGTTGGACGTTGTCAGGCGTCGTTTTTAGCTAAAGGTGCTAAGGCGTGTACCTTCTTCACGTAGGAGGGAAATAACGAGCTTAAGGGCTCATTAGTAGCGGGGAAACTATACAATCCCTTAGGGACGAGATAATTAACGCGCGTTAAAGGCCCCGGCGCCACGTCACGACGTTATCGGAATACCCGTTTTCCTTCGATTTAATTACGCGGCGTACTAACTTACACGCGTGTATTAAACCTTGGCGCTACTACCATCTTCTCGTTTAATATGTCGACAATGCGTTCGAAAATTTTTTTTCCAACGAATCTTCTTCTACTACTTCTTATCTTTCTTCTTCTTCTTCTTCTTCTTGCGTTTCTTCTTCCTCTTCTTGCGTTTCTTCTTCTGCTTCTTATGTTTCTTCTTCTTCTTCTTCTACTTGCGTTTCTTCTTCTACTTCTTGTGTTTCTTCCTCTTCCTCTGTATCTTCTTCTTCTTCTTCATCTTCTTCTACTTTTTCTTCTTTTATTTCTTCTTCTATTTCTTCTTCTTCTTCTTCATCTTCTTCTATTTTTTCTTCTACTTTTTCTTCTTTTATTTCTTCTTCTTCATCTTCTTCTATTTCTTCTTCTACTTTTTCTTCTTTTATTTCTTCTTCTATTTCTTCTTCTACTTTTTCTTCTTTTATTTCTTCTTCTATATCTTCTTCTTTTTCTTCTTCTTCTTCTACTTGCGTTTCTTCTTCTACTTCTTGTGTTTCTTCTTCTTCTTCATCTTCTATTTCTTCTTCTTTTATTTCTTCTTCTATTTCTTCTTTTTCTTCTTCTTGCGTTTCTTCTTTTACTTCTTGTGTTTCTTCCGCTTCCTCTGTATCTTCTTCTTCTTCTTCATCGTCTTCTATTTCTTCTTCTACTTTTTCTTCTTTTATGTCTTCTTCTATTTCTTCTTCTTCTTCTTCTTCATCTTCTTTTATTTCTTCTTTTATTCCTTCTTCTATTTCTTCTTCTTCTTCTTCTTCATCTTGCGTTTCTTCTTCTACTTCTTGTGTTTCTTCTTCTTCTTCATCTTCTTCTATTTCTTCTTCTTCTATTTCTTCTTTTATTTCTTCTTCTATTTTTTCTTCTTCTTCTTCTTCTTGCGTTTCTTCTTTTACTTCTTGTGTTTCTTCCTCTTCCTCTGTATCTTCTTCTTCTTCTTCTTCATCCTCTTCTATTTCTTCTTCTACTTTTTCTTCTTTTATTTCTTCTTCTTCTTCTTCTTCTACTTCTTTTTCTTCTTTTTCTACTCTTTCTACCTCCACTTCCGTTTCTTCTTCTATTTCTTCTTTTGTTTCTTCTTTTACTTCTTCTTCTTCTTCTTCTTCTTCTTCTTCTTCCCTTATATATATTCATTTCTTCATTGACAATATTGATCGAAGAAGAAATGAATTAATTATCGTCGTTTATCGAATCGTGATTCGAAAATGTCGCCGTTCGACTGTCTCTTAAAGAAGTAAACGGGTGACGGGGGCGGGGGTGGGGGGAAGGGGTGGGTAGGAAAAATAATTGCGCGTTTAGAGAGAGAACGGATTAGAATAGAATGGAATAGAATGGAATAGAATAGAGAAGAAGATGAAAAAGAATAGAAAAGTGAAGAATATAAAAAAGAAACAACACGAGATAAAGGGGCAAGGCGCGATTCGTTAGAGACGATTTCTCCTCTCGGTCGTTCTCCCTGAGCTATCTAGAGAGAGAGAGAGAGAGAGAAAAAGAAAAAAGAAAAAAAAAGAGAAGAAGAAGAAGAAGAAGAAAAACGAATGGTTTGGTTCAACTTGTCGACAATGGGCCACACTTCCAACCATTATGGGGTCACACCCCTCGTGTCCTCCTTCCTCTCATCACCCCCTTATCCCATCCCATCCCACCGCACCCTACTGCACCCTACTGCACACCCTCACACACCCTTCTCCGCACAAGAACGGCCTTTGGCAGTTCGATCCATTATTTCTATAAAAAGGAACGATCGGCAGTAGGGGTGAGAAGACGGAAGAGAGGGGAAGGAAGAAGAGGGGTTGGAGAATTGGAGGGTTGTCTTTCGGGACAGATCAGTAAAGTGGCAACAGGTGGTCAAAGCTACCGCTTCCCGTCAAGGGCGGAGAGCTTCCAGCCCTTTTCTTCTTCTTCTTCTTTTTTTTTTTTTTTTTTTTTTCTCTTTTCTTTCAATGAACATAACGAGAAGGGTGGGACGTCTCCACGACAACGACGACGACGACTCTTATTCTGTCCCGTAGGATAGAGAACGAAAAAGAAAAAAAAGAGGAAAAGAAAATGGTTCCCAGTTAGGAGAAAAGAATAGCCCGGATAAAAATTGGAGACTGTGAGCTTTTCCGCCCTCTACCCCTCTCCCTCCCTTCTTCCCCTGATCCACAAGCCCCGATCGTCGAACACCGGACTCGGTTCAACCCGTGAAAGTTGATAGAAGAGAAAGAGACCCGAAGATGTATTTGGGGGTTAAAGAAAAAGAAATGTGGAGGAGGAGGAGGAGGAGGAGAAGGGGGAGGAGGAGAGGTGAAGGAAGGGGTAAGACGGAATAAAAGGAAAGAAAAGGAAAATTGGGAAAGAGATATGAAAATGACGCGTGTTCTTTCGAACGATGACTCGTCCCTTCTTTTCTCTCGTTTCTCGCTTTCTCTCCTTTTTCCTTTTAACGTCCTCCACCCTTTTCCAGCCCTACGCCCTCGTCCCCGTTCATTCGTTCGTTCGTTTATTTATTTATTTATTTAATTATTCACTTATTTATTTATTTATTTATTTATTTGACAAACCCTTTCGGGACACTTCGATACGCTCGACGAAATCGAGGATCACGTTTTAACTTGATTTTCTTTCGTATATCTCGCGTTGCATCTCGTTCGTAAGATCGAAATATCGTTGGGGCGGCTGGTATAATACAATTCATTATTACAAATAGAAAAGGATAAAAGATCGTTGTTCTTCTCTTTTCTTATGTTTTTCCCTTTTTTGCTTTTTTCTTTCTTGCGTTCCTTTATTTCCAATTTTTTTCTATCCTCTTTTCTTTTTTCTTTTTTCTTTTTAACGTCGAATTAATCGCATTGATTTGAAATTTAATTGGGGTTACGACAGTGGGGTGTGAGGATTTCGTTGGTTGGTCGTCGAAGAAGAAGGTGTAGGAGGTGTTACAGCTGGTCTCTGCACGCCCGTGTGCTTCTTGTGTGTGTGTGTGTGTGTGTGTGTGTGTGTGTGTGTTTCGTATGTTTGTGTGTTTATGCGTATACGGAGAGTAAGAGATTCGATTGAGGTAGATTTAAGAGGGGAGTGTCTCTCAAAGAGATTTACAAAGATATTCGTTTTTAGTTATTAATCCTGATCTTTCTCTGTGTTTGCATGCATGCATGCGCGCGCGCGCGTGCTTGTATCCTGGGGGAACACCTTATCGCTTACTCCGTCGTATATTAAAAATTTTTTTAAGTTGACGCGTTTGTAAAGGAAAACGTAGTAAATAAACGGATCGATGTTTTTTTTTCTACTATTTTTTCTTTTTCTTTTTTTTTCTCTCTCCTTCTCTCTCTCTCTCTCTCTCTCTCTCTCTCAATATTCGACGTGGGATACGAGATATGCGTATACAATTTATTTGAAAAAATGTTAATACGAAATCATGATCGATTAAATCGGACGCAGTAGTCAGTCAAGACGTTCTCTCTCTCTCTCTCTCTCTCTCTCTCTCTCTTATTTTTGCTCTTTCTCTCTTCGTCCGTATTTATTCCCGTAAGAATAAGGAAAAAAGTCGAAAGTTTCAATAAATATTCGTGGCGTTATTTGTCATTTGAAATGAAAACTGTCCGGCGCTAAGAGAGAGAGAGAGAGAGAGAGAGAGAGAGGGAGAGAGAGAGAGTCTCTCTTTCTCTGGGTAGAAGAAGGAGAAGAAATCGCTATATGTACCCTTCTGCATCGAAATAGGGGTCCCACGCAGAGTCGATGATTAAAATTGTAAATATCTACGGGGCGACCCCCGGTGTTACGACCTTTGCGCGCCTTTGGCACCCCACCGGCTCACCCCATATATCAAAAGATATTAGATTATGGTAAGAGGCACGCATTAACGAACGCGAAATCTCGCGTATCTTATATATATATATATATATATATATATATATATATATATATATACATACATGTTCGTATGTATATACATGTATATACATGTTCGTATGTACGTACTTACATACATGTAGAGACACGTATATACAGTGGTATGCAAAAGTTAAGTTCTTTATCAATAGTTTGAAATAATGGAAGCCCGATGAAGATAACTGTTAAATGATAAATCGTTACGGACTACGATGCGATTTTTATTTAAATAAAAAGTATCCTTCTTCGCGCGTTTTTTTTTTTTACTTTTTAATTTTCCTTTACTTCTTTGTTTTCCTTTTTTCATGTTTTTCATTCGTAAACAACCAAATTCGTTTCCCTTGGGTCGAGTGGGAACGTTTCAAAAGGATGACGTTGTAACGAAACTTTTGCGCGTCGCTGTATATACGAAACGCGCGCGCGTGCTCTCACACGTGTACGTTACGTGCTTATCGTGGGACGGGGGAGGGGGTGGTCGGGGAGGGTGGGGGTTACCCGTCTCGCGCCATTTTTCACGCACCCGGAGCAGCCATGAATCCGATTTCTCTTCGGGAGCCAGGAACCTTTCGAACTGGATGATCTACCGTGGTCGATCCATCGTTATCGATCGATACTTATCGCACACCGCGAAAATGATCAGAGAAAGAGATAATGGGGATGTGGTAGGGAGGAGGGAGGTCGGGGAATGGGGAAACAAAAAGTAAAAAGGCAAAAAAAAAAAAAGAAAACCGAAAAAGAGGAAGAAAGAACCAACGCAAAAGGAAAGGAAGGGAAAGAGAGAGAGAGAGGGAGAGAGAGGAAAAAAATCGGGAGGAGACGCGAGGAAGTAGAAATATTAGGGGAAGAAGAAAAAGGAGAAGAAGAAAGTAGGGGTGAGAAACCGAAGGAAGAAAGGAGAAAATAAAAAATAAATAAATAAATAAAAGAAGGGAGAAATAATTAGAGTAATGACGGAAATAGAGGTAAGAGGGAAAATGGAGATAATGATGAATAAATATAACTATACACACACACACACACATATATATATATATAAAATAGAATGTCCAACGAAAAAGAAGGAAGAGGAATCAAATAAAAATGATACCACCACCACCACCACCATCATCACCACCAACACCACCACCACCCCCTGGGTCGCGTTCGTTGTGGTCGCGACGTGGTTCTCCTATCTTTCTTGGCATTGTCGGCAACAAGCGCAGCGTGGGTGTATCGACGGAGGACAAGGGGAACGCTAGAGAACACGAGCGTGGTCCACCTCCTCCACCTTCTCCTCCACCCTCTTCGGCAACGTTCTTCAGGAGTAATGCATGGGTTTTGTGTCGCGGCGGGCGGCACACTTTGTAACGACCGCGGGTCTTTTGACTCGATTAATCTTCGATATGGCTATAGATACGCAAGCACGCACGCACGCACGCACGCGTACGTACTCTTGCATATATGTGTATACTCCTTTTCTCTCTCTCTCTCTCTTTTTCTCTTTCTCTCTCTCTCTCTCTCTCTCTCTCTTTCTCTTTCTCTATATACAACTGCCGGCTCGTTCGTATTGTCGACACTAGCGAGCTAAGACTCCTTTTCTATCTTTCTTTCTTTCCTTTTTTTTTTATTCTCTCTCTCTCTCTCTCTCTCTCTCTCTCTCTTTCTGTCTGTCTCTTTATTTCTGTCCCTTTCTACCGTCTCTTTCTATCTCCCTCTCTATATTGGCCCTACTGCTGAGAGCGCCGATACGTTCGGAAATAAAGTGTCGTGCTGAGCACATGGATTCTCATCTCCACGGACAGAGGATAATCCCGCTTCTTATTCTTTCCACGTCTCTTCTCTCTTCTCTCTTCTCTCTTCTCTTCTCTCTTTCAAAGGGAAAGAGGTAACACCATTCTTTCACATTTCCTCGATATCAATCGCGATTATCATCAACGATCGTTTAGTTCGCATCGTTTAAACCATGATTCTAATAATTGGCTTTGACGTTTCGTTTTATATTTCTTGTGTTTTTCGGATCGAACGTTGTACGTTTTTACAAGCCCAAGTACATATGCATGCATGCATGCATTCACGCATGTATGCATAGACGATGTATGTATGTATGTATGTACGTATGAAACTCGTTCGAAGGAATACGCGAGGATGGACGTGAAAATTTTGAAGAATGAAAAAGAGTCAGATAGATAGATAGATAGATAGACAGATAGATAGATAGATAGATAAAGATAGAAAGAGAAAAAAAATATATATATAATATTTTTTTCTTCGGAATATATAGTATCCCGCGTTCGCGGAAGGTTCTCTAAGTCATTCTCGATTGATCTCCGTCTCTCGCGATCTCATCGAAAGACGCGAAGGAGGATGCGAATTCGTAGGCAAGGGGGCGTAAGAAGAAGACGAAGAAGAAGACGAAGAAGAAGACGAAGAAGAAGAAGAAGGTCCGTCGGAAGGCGGCTCGGACCCAGCTCATTACCAGCAATTGTGGCCGAATGGCACCCCGCGAGGCTCTGTGTGTGCCGTAGCTGAGATGCCTAACCCAACGAGATCCTCTACTGGACTCGTCGTAGTCCTCGTCGTAGTCCTCGTCCTCGTCCTCGTCGTCTATACCAACCAAACATTCACCACTACCATCACCACCACCATCATCGTCGTCGTCATGATCATCATCATCATCATCATCATCATCATCATCATCATCATCATCATCAGCGATAGTGTAGAGCTTTCTACGATTAACCATAAGAGTCCTCCGCGAGCGCGCTAGCCATGACAACGGAATTTAATTGCTCGATCAATCATTATTCTTGTCAGACATCGATCGCCACCGATTTCATACCACGTTCGTCGTATCTTCCTCTCCGCCATATTAGTTTCTTCTTTTCTGGGGGTTTTTTTTTTTTTTTCTTCTTCTTCTTCTTTCTTACACATACCAACAACACATTTTGAAATACGAAGGCAACATTGCGTATCATCCTATACATCGATAAATTTATATATATATATATATGTATGTATATGTATGTATACTTCTCTCTTTATCCTTTTACACGGCATATGATCGAGGCGCTCGTTGAAGAAGTTTCTCAATACTTCGACTTTCTGTAAAATTCTTTTACAATGACAAAAACCAATGGGTTATGACGAGTATTCCTTTTCATAACAATCTATCCATCCATTTATCTATACATCTACCTATCCCGTCCATCCACCAATACGTTCCGTCCATATTATTCGTATATGATCATTCAACATTTCGTTCCGTTAGACACTTCCGATTTCCAAATGTTCACGGATCTGTTAACTGGGTCTTGGGCATTGATCTCACTCGTGTTAAACTCTAAAAGGATCCTAGAGTCCTCTAAAGCGGTGAGTAAAGCGGATCCCTTTGATGATCGCGACTAGATCACAACGGGAATGGGCTCGGCCCACGCGTGCAAATAAACGAAGAACGAACGAAGAATGAACGGAAAGAAGACGAAAAGGAGGAGGTGGAGGTGGAAGAAAGAAAGAAAGAAAGAAAGAAAGAAAGAAACTGAGACAGCAGAGAGACAAAACGAACCACTTGTGAGACTTTTATGATCATTCTCCTCGCTCTCTCGGCGCGTCATTAGTTCGGTAAGTGGTTGAACGTTCGTATCAACGGCAGGAATTGAACGATAGAAAAGAAAGGGGAAGTATCTTTCTCTATTTCTCTCTCTCTCTCTCTCTCTCTCTCTCTATCTCTTTTTTTGTTTCTTCTTATTCCTTCTTTCCACGAAACAATCTGTTATAGCGGGACCGTATGAATGGCGAAACGTAAAAATGTCTTTCGAGTTCCCACGTGGCATCATGTAACCAATGCATGGACCAAAAGAGTGTGTAAAGAGTAAGAAAGAAAAAAAGACTGACACAGAGAGAGAGAGAGAGAGAGAGAGAGAGAGAGAGAGAGAGAGAGAGAATGTGTGTGCATATGTACGTGTCCGTGTATGTCTCGTAACTCGGTTTTCATTTGGGGGTACGCGAAATAGAAAAGGAGAGACGATGAGACTCTCGTAGAAGGTGGAGGAGGAGGTAGAAAATAGAAGAGGGGAGAGGATTCGTCGCGGAGTGCGGTTTTGAACGAAGCCAATTATTAAACGCGACTCTCCGAGAGAAAAAGAGAGGTTGAGAAAAGGGGAAAGTTTTAGCGCTGGCTATTCGGTCTCTCTCTCTCATTCTCTCTCACTCTTTCTCTCTGTCCGTCTCTGTCTCTCTTTAAAAAAAAAAAAAAAAAAAATAAAAAAAGAAGAACAGAAAACTAGAAAGAAAAGAAAAGAAGAAAGGAAGGGAAAAAAAAAAGAATGAGATAAAAAGCTAAATTCTTTTCTTTCCCTTTCCCTTTCTTTTCTTTTCTTTTCTTTCCCATTTATTTATTTTATTTAATTTATATATATATATATATAGTATAGAAAATTTCGTGAAAATTCGAGACGTTGAATTCCGTTTAAAAGAAAAATGACACGCGCGCGTTCCTCTCTATTCGAGGCACACACACCACACACA
>OU964965.1:9416670-9446670 GCA_918808275.2 Dolichovespula sylvestris
AAAGACTTTCGTACCGTCGAAACCCTTCTTCTTCTCTTATGGATCGTATCTACCTTAAGCATCAGAAAGGACCGATCGATAGATCGACCACGAAGCTTGCGATCTTTTACGGCGATACGATTATTTCACCTTTCCACGAGTGACATCTCTATTAGGGCAATTCTTTTTTGTTTTCTTCTTCATCGTCTTTTTCTTCTTCTTCTTCTTCTTCTTCTTCTTCGTTTTCTCTTTTCTCTTTATCACTTCTTCTTCCACATTACTTCTTTAATCCTTTCGGTACGAGCGCCGTATATATCCGGCATCCATCTAACGATCTGTTTTTACGTGCGCCGTATATATACGGCATCCATCCGATGGCCTATCTAAAAATACGTGAGCTGTAATTGTTCCAGTGTTACTTATCATAATTAATAGAATTTTGTATAAATGTCGTTTAACATTAAAACGATAAACGACGCTTGTCAGAAGAAACATTGTTTTATTAACCACAGGTCTTATTTAACGATTAGGACAAATCCTCATGGATGAGAGAGGACCGACCGAGCACACGCTATGTGTGGCATTTTCGAAGCGGCGCCTCGTACAGCGGGAGTGTCACGGAGGACAGAGGGCTCCCCTCGTACCGAAAGGGTTAATCCTAAAGACTTTTTTCGTTACTCAGCAGGCAATTGCTCATTCTTCCTTAAGTGTCCCTTCGTTGTAACCATTATCGAAAATTCGTCAAGTAATCGTCGCGTGAACTGTAAACGACTGGTTATATTTTACATTATTCGTCGTTGGGACTTTTGTTTTTTTTTTCTTTTCTTTCGTAAAGGTTTCCTATCGTCGGACGAATTGAGGTACGTCAATACATATTATTCCTCGGTTCGGTTAACGATCGATGATTGGATTACAACGGGATTGTGGGTGTATTCGGTTGTTCGAATACAATCCGTAGGAATATCAACGGGAGAAATATGTTCGAAGAATTTTTTGAAGTAGAAGAAAAAGATGACGAAGACGAAGGAGAGATTTACAATAATCGAAAGTGTGCCGAGCACGTTCGATCATTTCACGTCACGATCGATCCTTTGAATTCGTGTCGTACGGTTTGGTACGTTATATACGAAGACATCGAAAGGGTACTCTACGACGGTTAGGGGAAAATCGTGATAGGATCACGTAGAGAAGCTTCGCCGGGGATCCTCTTTTGTGTTTAAAACGCAGCGTGAGAGAGAGAGAGAGAGAGAGAGAGAGAGGGAGAGAGAGAGAGAGTGAAGGATAGTGTGTGTGTGTGTGAAAGAGAGAGAGAGCGTTGATCGCGAGGAATTTCTCATGTCACGCCGCGTTACTTTATCTGTCGACGAGACTAATGGCGCTTCTAACCTTTCGCCAGGCAAAGTTAAAAGGGCAGTTACCCGTGATTTCAGTCGTGTAAATTGTGTCGATCGATATTCGGAGAAGAAAAAGAAATATGTTGTTCGCACCGACGCCGTAACATTTAACAGATATCCATCGAACGCATCGTACGCACGAAAATTTGGGGTCGGGGGTGGGGGCTGGGGATTATTTCGAGTTGGCGAGAAATCGTCGATAGGTCGATCGATCAATCGATCGAATTTTTTTGTTTTGATGTTTTTAAGATCCCGATCGAAACGGGGACATCGTGGAAAATAATTATTCGTCGAATGGATTATTGAAAATATTTCGAGTACGTGCGAGATCGTACGAAACGAATTAATAATAATAAATCAATTCGTCGATCCTATACAGGGAAATATACGTTGAGATGTTTCTAAGTGGGAGTTTAAAAGGTCGACCGTCCATCTAGTGGTACTTAAGTTGGTGTAAATCGTGCCGATCGACATTCGAGAATTAAAGTAAGCGGATATCGAAAGGATCATCGTGTAAAGTAAATATTTATTCGAACGGACACTCGTAACGATTTCAAGATTGTATTGTACATAATTTGTGTGTACGGGTAGAATGAGAAACGTAATGATTTGCTCGTATAATTCAACGATCGATTAAGAGTATCTGTTGGCGGATACTTTTAAGAGAGAGAGAGAGAGAGATAGATAGATAGATAATTAAATTGGTGTCTCAATTTCGTCGATCGACGATTCGATAAAAGGAACAAAAAGAAAAAAAGGAAAGTAGATTGACATTGAAACGACGAATATTTATCGAACGGTTACACGAAAGAAGAAAAAAGAGGAGAAAGAAGAAAAAAATAAAAAGGAAGAAAACAAATGTCAAGCTCGAATGCGAAATCTTGTGTCTGGATGGACGAGACGAAATGATTTTGGTCAAATAATTCATCGCTCGATTAGGCGGATTTTGTTCGGATATTTCTAAGTGGGAAAGGAAGAGAGGATCGAGTAGAAGAGAGAGAGAGAGAGAGAGAGAGAGAGAGAGAGAGAGAGAGAGAAAATAGAAGTTTGAAAGGGAGCAAAGAAGAGAGACGGAGATGGGAAGGAAACGTTGAGACGAACTCAACGGAGACGTTGCAGATGAAAACAAAAAATACGACGAGAGAGAGAGAGAGAGAGAGAGAGAGAGAGAGAGAGAGAGAGAGAGAGAGAGAGAAAAGGTAAAAAGTCAAAAGAATAAGAATAAGAATAAGAAAAATAATAAGAAGAGAAGGAGGAGAAAGAAGAAGAAGAAGAAGAAGAAGAAGTTGGAGATAAAGAGGAGGGAAGAGAGAGGGGAGGGGTGAAGGAAGAGAAGGAATATAGAAAGAGGGTAGGAGGAACCGTCCGCGGTGACGGTCAGCGAGCGCGAGCATGACCTCTGACCCGTCGTGCGTCTTCGTCTCTATTCGCTGAGATTCGTTCGTTCGTTCGTCCGTTCTCTCTCTCTCTCTCTCTCTCTCTCTCTCCCACTATCTCCCTCCCTCCGTTTTTTCTGTCTCTCACTGACGGAGGGCCTGGCGTGGGCGAAGTTTACGCGCGCGCGGGGGAGTGAAAGGTGCTGATGGTGGGGAGGAAGAAGAGAAGAAGAAGAAGAAGAAGAAGAAGATAAAGAAGAAGAAGAAGAAGGAGAAGAAGAAGAGAAGGAAGAGAGAGAAAGAGAGAGAGAGAGAGAGAGAGAGAGAGAGGGCTGACGAGCTGGCCCGCGGGCGTCCCGGGACCGTGAGAACACCACCTATAATATTATTTAGTCTGCTCGATGCCTTGCTTCGGCTCTCTCCTCTCTCTCTCTCTCTCTCTCTCTCTCTCTTGTACCTCCCTTCTCCTCCTCACCTTTTCCTCTCGATCGACTCTCTCTCTCTCTCTCTATCTCTTTTTCTTTCTTTTTCTCTCTATCTTGCAACGCTCTCCTTCGTCCATCCCTTTCTTCCTTCCGTAGGTGCTCTCACAGAATTCTCTAACTCTTTCTGTCTCTCCCTTTCTCCGTCTGTCCGTTTGTCTGTCTGTCTGTCTATCCGCGTCTCTCTCTCTCTCTCTCTCTCTCTCTCTCTCTCTCTCTCTCTATCTCTTAGTGATTCCGTCTTTCTCTCCTTCTCCGGTTGGTTCTATTCAAGGTACCGTCGTGTCCTGGACCGAAGAGTCAGCTAACTAACTATAGGCGCTATATACGGTTTACTCGAGCGCGCGCGCGCGCGCGCGCGCGCATTAATTGCCGTCGTAAATTGTTGCGGCTTTACTCGAGTCCAAGAGTACCACTCCGAAAAAGGTGGAAGTAAAGGTGCTGGAGACGTTTAAGGGCGGGGTTAAGACGATGTCGCCTGTACGCAAACCCTACCTTGACCAAAAGGATTTTCTCGAGATGAGAGAACGCTCCTTTTTCCTCCCTACCTCCCTCCCCCACCCCCCCCACCCACTCACTCACTCACTCACCCACCCAGCCCTCCATATACCCTATCACATCCCTTTTTTTTCACCATTTCCTCGTACCTACGATTTTCGAGTCAATTTATATATGTATGCGTGTACGTACGTACGTATATTACGTATGTATTTCTTTGTGTGTGTGTGTGTGTGTATGTATGTATATCAGATGTTAATGCTCGACCTTCTTTTCTTACGAAGTACAACATGTTACGTATGTATCTCTCTCTCACCTTCGAGAACGTGGTATCCGACGTTGTTTATTATTTCTTTTCACCTTGTTACTCTCTCTCTCTCTCTCTCTCTCTCTCTATTTATCTCTTATTAACGCAAGAATAAGCTCGTGCATGAATCAAACGAGCACGAGCCGGCGCTCTACATGGACGGAGATATTATATAAAATATTAGGCGTCAAGATCTATCTATTACGTTCTAACAGCAAAAACCCATAGGATCGTAATGGAGGAAGTAATCGTGAATTCTTTGTAGAGAATAAAAGTAGAGAGAGAGAGAGAGAGAGAGAGAGGCGTTGGTTTGCTAGATACCCGACAAAATAGTAGGCGCCGTTCGACTCTCTTCTCGACATCAGGACTCCCCCGCACGCACGTACAGACAGGGAGAGGAAAGAGAAAGAGAGAGAGAGAGAGAGAGAGAGAGAGAGAGAGGGGGAGAGAGAGAGAAAGAGATACGCACGTTCTCCGGTCACGCACGTACCATTACGTTACGGCGACGTTTACACGCCGAGCCCGTCGTCGAAGCGTACGGCCCAGCTGTGGGCTCTCTCTCTCTCTCTCTCTCTCTCTCTCTCTGTTTCTCTCTTTCTCTCTTTCACTCGTTCTCTCTCTCTCTCTCTCTCTCTCTCTCTCTTTCTGCCTCTCCTTCTCTTTCTCTCTATCTTTCCGAATACGGGGCCCGTTCGCTCGTGAACGGACCCATTTCGACTCGGATACCTGCCACCAGGTGGCTCCACCAGCAGTGCCCAGCAGCGCTCGGCAGGAGCAGTCTTCGGAGCGCCTTCGCACCGCCAGCATCTCGCGCGAGCGTCGCTTTCTCTTTTCTATCATCCTTTTATATAACCTTCCCACGGACGTATCGCGTTATACACCGACGATTGGCAATATATTATAACCTATTGGTGAGAAGAACGAGCGAATACGAGAGTACACGAGGGTCACGAGTGATACGACCGTACGATGTGAGAGAAGAACTGGTCCCACGATAAAAAGGGGGGGATCGTTTATCCAGGATCGATTATTCGTATTATTATTCGTATGGATTTTAACGAGCCGGTAGTTAATAAAGGTGTAATCACCTTTGCCAATGGTACCGGTAAACCACGCAGTAGAATTAACGTTCCCGAGGTTAATCAGGAACGATCTCGTTGACGTTGGAGGATGCAACAGGAGAAACAGCAGGAGGAGGAGGAGGATCAGCGAGGGACGGCGATGGTCCCATCATCTTCCTCGTCGAGCGCGGCGATTACGATGACGGAAGAGGATAACCGGCAAGTAGAAGCTACCGCCAGTCTAGCGATAGAGTCGAGTTTACCGAATCTAACGCTCCAGAGCGTTGCCCTCGGTTTACAGGGTGCTCTATTGGCTGCCCTTCAAAGGGCAGCCCTGTTACCGCCCGGTCATGCCGCGGCCGCTGCGTTGAATCTCCAAGCGCTCGAAACCTATCTGACCCTTCACCGTCTTCACGCGAGCGGTGCCACGGCCGGCGTAAATCAGCAAAGATGTTCGCCACCTTTGACCACCGGAGATTTGGAGGAGGCGAGCCTCGTCCCTCCCACTACCACTTCTACGACCTCGACGGCGATAACGACGATGGTTGACGCGTCTAAGGTCGATCATCATCATCATCATCATCATCATCATCATCATCATCAGCAGCAGCAGCAGCAGCAGCAGCAGCAGCAGCAGCAGCAACAACAACAACAACAACAGCATCATCAGCAACAACTCGAGACCGAACAATTGCTTCGTTCGATCGACGAGGACGAGGACGGGGCACGTTTGGAATTCGTCACCGATCCGGAAGAGGATCTGGCGCTTCTCGAGGAAGAGGAAACCCTATTAAGGGACACGGTAGTCGCTACTTCCTCCTCGTCCTCCTCCACGACCTCGTCTACCTCTCAAGAGGTATTATTGCGTCGAATATCCGATGGAAATCGTACGAATTCCGTTCCGTCGATCTCACAAATAAACGTTTCCACTACCTCCTCGTCGTCCCACTGTTCGTCCACGTCGTCGTCGTCATCGTCCTCGTCCTCGTCGTCACCGTCGACGACGACGACGACGACCATTTCCTCAAATTCTAACTCCCTTCAGGCTACCTCGACGTCCGCCGTCGATCCTGTCGTACAAAGATCTTGCAGAGCGTCAAGACCGAAGAAACAATTCATTTGCAAGTTCTGTAGCCGACAATTCACCAAGAGTTACAATCTATTGATTCACGAGAGGACTCATACCGACGAGCGTCCATACTCCTGCGATATTTGCGGCAAAGCTTTCCGACGGCAAGATCATCTCAGAGATCATAGGTATGTCGAGAATTCTCTCTCTCTCTCTCTCTCTCTCTCTCTCTCCCTCTCTCTCTCTCTCTATCTCTTTTACTATTTACTCTTTTAAGTTCGCTTTCGTTGATCTTAGCTCGCGAGAAATACTCATCAACGATTCTTAAGAATATTTATCGACGTAAATGCGTGTACGTCTTAAATTGCAGGTACATTCACAGCAAGGAGAAGCCGTTTAAGTGCGCCGAATGCGGCAAGGGATTTTGCCAGAGCAGAACGTTGGCAGTACACAAGATATTGCATATGGAGGAGTCGCCCCACAAGTGTCCCGTATGCGCTAGGAGCTTCAATCAAAGGAGCAACCTTAAGACACATTTGTTAACCCACACGGACATAAAGCCTTATCACTGTGCCTCGTGCGGCAAGGTATTCCGTAGAAATTGCGACCTAAGGCGACACTCGTTGACCCATAATCTTGGAGTACCGACGTCCCCGCCCCCGACAACGGGGGTTGGTATAGCTGTACCTGGCACGAGTACCGTGGTCCTACAAAAGACGTCCTAGCGCGTTTCGAAATAGGATCTATCCTGATGGTAGTAGCACCCCAACCCACCCCCTTAACCCTCTCCCGCCTCCCACCCTCTTCGGTCGATGGATACAAAAAAGGATGAACGCGATGGATAACTGAGAGAGAAAGAGAAAGGAAAAGTCGTAGTTCTGCGATAATGTTTAATTACGAACGATCATAATCTCTCGTTGTATTTTATTTTTCGAAACAGGGGATAATCGATCGATCGATCGATCGATCGAAAGAAACACTTCGACGGTGGGAGTAAACTTGTGTACCGCGCGAACAAACGAACGAACGAACGAACGAACGAACGAACGAACATTATTTTTCGTTTGGTCCCTTCTACTCGCGAATATATGGCGCTTTTTTTTTTAATCGCGTTTTCCTCTTTTTCTGTTTTTTCTCTTTTTTTGTTTTTGTAAATAATTCGCATACAATATCGACTCGTATCCTTCTATATCCTATTTGGATTAGTAATGCCTCGTTATAATTATTATGCCGTCGTTTAAGGTATTATCTCAATTTGTTTAAGATAAAGTCGCGCACCGTGGTCCTTTAGGATAACTTATATTGCGAACGATTTAACCGTTTTGATCGCTCGTTAAAATTGTAATTTAAAAATATCTCGATCTGAGTTTGTACGATATTAATTAGATATGTAACGAATGAATGCTGGATACGTCGATAAGATACGAACGAGTGTTCACTCTTTTTCCGAACGACCAGGAAAAGGGATTTCATTGTCGTATCTTGGCGATGTACGCACACGCACGTACGCACACGTATATATATATATATATATATGTGCGTGTGCGTGTGTGCGCGCACGTGTGTACATCCATCGTGTACTACTCTGTACTTGTATAAAATAAATCTTTATTATTATTTTTTAAAAAAGAGCACGGAGCAAACAAACAAACAAACACACACACACACACACACACACACACACACACACACATACATATATATATTAAAAAAAAAAAAAAAAGATAAAATGGACATTTTCCTCCGTACATATATTCCCTTCGGACACGAAGGGGTAGAAATAAGTCGCTTGCCCGGAGAGATTCTCAAATTCGAAATTCTTCCCGTTTTCTTCTTCTTCTTCTTCCTCCTCCTCCTCCTCCTCCTCCTCCTCCTTTATTCCATCTTCTTTTTCTCTTACTCTTACTCCTTCACTCCCTCCCTCTCTCTCTCTCTCTCCCTCTCTTTTGGTTTGTATTTTTTTATTTTTCGTTTTTATTTTCTTCTCCCTTTTTCCCCTCCCGCCCCGCTCGTTTCCCCTTCTTTCGTTTAATCCTCGGAGTATATCGAACGTCGGGCTAAAGGAGAGGGATATAAGAGAAAAGGAAAGGTAGGAAGAAAGAAACGCGTGTATCGTGTTACAAAGAACCGGACCGCCAGGTGCGCAGGACATGACACCGCGATGCGTCTAGGGTTACGTTTCTTTTTCGATGGGGGAGATCGGGACGACGGGGACGGGAGTGAAGGAGGCGAAGGAGGCGAAGGAGGACCGAAAAGGTGGAAGAATAGGAGGTGATGATGGAGAGGTGGAAGGGGGAAAGAGATAGAGGATGAGGAGGAGGAGGAGGAGGAAGACTCGCGCTGATTTCGGAGGTCTCGGTTATCTGAAAACGACGACGTCGACGAATCTAAAAAAACGTCGACGCATTTCAACGACGTTGACGAATCTCGAAAAGGTCGATGAATTTCAACGACGTCGGCGAATCTCAAAAATGTCGACGAATTTCAATCGACGTCGACGAATTTTAACTGCGCCGACGTATATAAACGGCGCCGACGTATATAAACGGCGCCGACCGACGTATATTTACGGCGTCTACGAATCTCAATCGACGTTTACGAAAGTGAATAGACGTCGACGAATCTCAACGCGACGTCGAAGAATAGGGAGACGGTATTTCGGGGTCCTCTCTTGGACGTTCGTCGATAAGGAGAATGTCGCACGACCGGTCGACTTCGTCGACTATAGTCATCTCTTCGTTCCACATACATACACAAAAGGAAGAGGAGCTATAGAGTATATTGCGTGTCCTCTCCCTATCTCTATCTCTCTCTCTCTCTCTCTCTATATATATATATATATATATATATATATATATATATATATATATATCTTTCTTTCTCTTTCTTTCGTATATATGTGCCTCTTGTATATACCACGCGTACGTACGTAATCCTGCCCACCGCGAGGCGCTTTCATAAATTCCTAACGGCGGACGTTTTACCGCGAATTACGGCAAGACGTTCTTCTCTACCGCAAACAGCGCGACTAAACGGCCGAGAGTAAAAATAGTATAAAAGTACGTGCGAGTACGAGGTAATGTACTAGCCGATGGGATCACAAACGAGGGTGGATGTTATAGAACGAGGAGGAGGAGGAGGAGAAGAGGAAGAAGAAGCAGGAAGAGAGGTGGATGAAGAGGAGGAGGATAAGGAGGAAGATGTAGGAACCGCAGAAAGTTGAACCGCACGGGGGAAAGTAAGTTTCTCACATGGAAACGCTCGTAAATTTTCTAACAAAGGATCAAATTTATCGTCGATATATATATATATATATATATATATATATATATACACACACATATAAATGTATACATATATGTATAGAGTATATATCGTTATTCGTTTACACCACACAATTACTCCACCTTAGTTAAAGTATATCTACGATATATTTCCAATAATTGAACGTATACTTTGAAACGTTTATGTAAAAATCCTCGTGTGAATATTGTAGGGTGCAGGGTGGTGGTGGTGGTGGTGGTAGTGGGGGAGGGAGGATAAAAGAAAATATTTAGAAACGATGTCGAGTATCACGAGAAACGGGAAGAATACGATGATGTCCTTTTTTCTTCTTCTTCTTCTTCTTCTTCCTTCATGGTATCGTGAAGAAGGAAAGAGGAGTGAGAGAGAGAGAGAGAGAGAGAGAGAGAGAGAGAGAGAGAGAGAGAGTGAGAGTGAGAAAGAGAGAAAGTGTGCGGAGGGACACGAAGAGGACCACACGCACGCGCCGCCCACAGATACGCTATCACTTGGCTACAACCGACGTGATCTGCATGCGCATGTCCTCTCTTCGTCAGGACGAGGAAAAAAGCAAAAAAGAAAAAGATAGATACAGAGAGAGAGAGAGAGAGAGAGAGAGAGAGAGAGAGAGAGAGAGAGAGAGAGAGAGAGAGAATCCTCTTTCTTCGCGTTCTGTCCTTTTACCCTTCGGACTACCTACCTTCCGCTGATTTAAGGGTTTGGCAGAGCGTCGATAACACGTCCGTGCATCGTATCCCGCGTATATTCGACTCGATCCTATCCTCTGTGTCCTTCTCCCTGTGTTTTTCTCATCCTCATCTTCGACCTCCTCAACCTCCTCATCCTCCTCATTCACTTCACCTCTTCCCTCTTTTTACAATGTACTCGTATACAATTATATGGTAGATACGCGAGTGCCTTCAAAAAAAAAAAAATAAATAAATAAATAAATAACAAATCGATCGATCGGTGTTGTTATTTTTCTAGGATTAGAAAAAAAAAAAAAGGAAAAAGAAATTCACCGTCGCCTACATCGCGATCGATCGATGAAAAAACAATTTTCATGAGGATCTTCGTTTTCGATATAAAGAGAGGAAACGAATAAACGAAATAAAGTGAAATAAAAGAAAGTTATTAAAGAAAAAGAAAAGAAAAAAAGGAAGAATCCAAAAAAGGAAATGCAACGAACGGACGAACGAACGAACGAACGAACGAACGAACGAACGAACGTTAGCGAGGAATCTGAATAAAAGAGGGATGCGCTTGCGCCTGTGCTTAAGGAGAGAGATAAAGAAAGAAAAGAGAGAGAGAGAGTAAAAGAGTGAGAGAAAACGTATGCAAGGAGGATAACGTCTCCATACGCGCGGGAGAACGAAGTTGTACTTGCCGATATACGATCGGTGGATGCTCGCGCGGAAGGTGGCCACCCGCAATACTGCAGGCTTGTATCTCTTAACAGCCGCACCGTGGGCATTTATAACGAGCGAGCGATCGAGAAGAAGCTGCATCCCCTTTTTCCACTTATAGAGACCGGTTCCCTCTAACAATTTTTCTTTCCTTCTCTCTCTCTCTATATCTCTATCTCTCTCTTTCTCTCCTTCCCTATATCTATCTATCACTATCTCTCTCCGTCGCACAGAGCCTCCCCTTTACTCCTCCACCGTAACTTTTACGTACAATCTCTGAACCCAATTCGCCTCGCGTAAACACCCTTAACAACAACGAGGTCGCAATTTGCGTTTAACTTCCACGATGCTGGAATCGGGTCACGGGGTTCGAGAAAAGAGGATGATTGATTGACTGATCGATGGATCGATCGATCGACCGATCGATCGGTCGATTGATTGATTGATTGAACGACGAAGATCACTGAAAGGGATTCGTGTATTGGTTTAACGATCGAATTTAAATGAAATGTTTAGCGTTTAGAGAATCTAGTATGAACCGCTATATATATATATATAGGACGAAGAACAACGTAATACGCTAGACGGATGGATAAGAACGATCTCTCTCTCTCTCTCTCTCTCACACACTCTCTCTCTTTCTCTTTCTCTCTATCACTCTCTCGGGTACCTGACACCGTTCACGCACATAATCCCGTTGACAAGGGTGCTTAATCCGATTTATCTTTGTGTTGTGCAACGATATGACTAAGAAAGAAAGAGAGAGAGAGAGAGAGAGAGGGAGAAAGCGAGAAAGCGAGATAGAGAGATGTAGATAGAGAGAAAGAAAAAGGGAGTGAGTGAGAACCGTCGACGATTTAATTAATTTCTTTTGGGAGGGCGTCTAATAACGCTATCTGAGATCGACTCCGGTGAAAACTAGAGAATGAGAGATAAAGGGGCAGGGAGGGGAGGGTGGGCGCGGAGAGGGGCGAAGGGTGGGAGGGAGGGAGGGAGGGAGGGAGGGAGGAAGGAAGGAAGGAAGGAAGGAAGGAAGGAAGAGGCGCGACGAAGGAGGAGAGTGGTAAAAAACGAAAACGTAAAAAAATCGACTCGCGGACCGAACGACCGAACGGCCGTTCGGCCGGATGGTCGGATGGCCGGACGGACGGCCGGACGGACGGCAGGACGGACGGCTGGTCTCTCTTCTCGCGGCCGTGTTGGTGGCTACGAAATACGGACGGGCGGACAGGATGACGGACGGCGGGACGCCCTGGGCAACCGAGCGGTGACTCGCGCGACACAGCCTCGCGCGCGCTCGCCCACGCATCCACCGTAGCGTTTTCAACGCCGCGTCCACCCTCTCCTCCTCCTCCTCCTCCTCCTCCTCCTCCTCTTCCTCATCTGCCTCCCTTCCCTTCCCTTCTTTTCACCTCGTCCAGTTTCCCACTCTCTCTCTCTCTCTCTCTCTCTCTTTCTCTCTTTTTCTCTCTCCCGTCGTTTCACTCGTCCCTCGCCTCTCTCCCTCTTCTTTCTTTTCCATTTCGGGGACTATCTTCTCGGCTCTTTTCGTTCTACCCATCCTCCTCCTCCTCCTCCTCCTCCTCCTCCTCCTCCTCCTCCTCCTCTTCCTCCTCTTCCTCCTCTTTCCCTTCCTCCTCCCTACCCCACTCCCTCCCCCGTCCCCGTTCGCCGCTATGCCCGTCGCTGGCGGATGAACCGTTGAACGTTATCCACGTTTCGATGCTTCCTCGGAGTCTATCCTTAGACGATTTTCTCTTTCTCTATCTTTCTCTTTTTTTATTCCTTCTTTTTCGTTTAGTCTTGATTTTGGATCCTTTTCTTTCTTTCTTTCTTTCTTTCTTTCTCGAACGAACGAACGAACGAACGAACGAACGAACGAACGAACGAACGATACAGCGCCCCCACGCGCATCAACGCGTATCCGAGTTTCTGTCCCTGTTCGTTCATCGACAATGGCATTACTATTTTGGATTTTTCTGTCCTACCACTCTTTATTTCATTTCATTCGATTCGATTCGATTTTATTTGTAAATTCGATTTAATTTGTATTGTCTTCCCTCTTGTTTTTTTTCTCTCTCTTTTTTATTTCTTCTTCTTCTTCTTCTTCTTATTCTTATTCCTTCTGGGTAGTGGTAGGGAGAGAGAGAGAGAGAGAGTGTTATCGAACGAAGAGAGCACTTTGATCGTACAAATCGCACTATCCACTCACGGTGGTCCAATCCGAACTAGAATCTTTATGGTGGACTCTCCTTTTATCTCTCTCTCTCTCTCTCTCTCTCTCTCTCTCTCTCTCTCTGTCCTTCTGTCCGTCCGTCTTTCTTTCTTTCTTTCTTTCTTTCTTTCTTTCTTTCTCATTCTCTTTTATCTTTGCCCTCGTCGCTTCCTTCCTCGAATGATATTATTCGAAGGGAACCGCATGTCGAAGACAAGGGTGGATCGCATACGTTCCTCGTACCGAAGCGATCTCTCGTAATACGTTATAACTTGCGGTCGTTCTCCAAGAGAAACAGAGACAAAGAGATAGAGAGAAAGAGAGGAAAAGAGAAAGAGAGAAAGAGAGAAAGAGAGAAAAAGTTGTTCGTTCTCTCTTTCCTTACTCCTCTTTTGTCAAGTCGTGCGTGGACCATGACGAAGCGAAAACCTTCCTCTCCCTCCTCCTTACTCTCCTCCTTCTCCTTCTCCTCCTCCTTCTCCTCCTCCTCCCCTTCTCCTCCTCCTTCTTCCTGTACCATTCCAACGCCGTCGCAAATTCGTTCGTACGACGATTCGCGGTCGATCTCGAGAGAATCGTGAGACATTTACGAGCCAGGACCGTACTCCGAACCCGACCGTTTTTGAGGAGGAAGGAACATCGAAAAACCAAATATCTCTCCTTCTACATTCTCTCTCTCTCTCTCTCTCTCTCTCTCTCTCTCTCTCTCTCTCTCTCTCTCTCTGTCTCTTTTTCTCTATCCTTCCGTTATACGAAATGGAAGGAAATGATTCTTCCTTATTCATTTCGTATAATAACTTTCGTAAGAACTTAACGCGGCTATTTCGAGAATATTTCAAGAATATTTCGAAAATATTTGGAGAATATTTCGAAAATATTTGGAGAATATTTCGAGAATTATCGATCGAACGTAAAGTTATCGAAAGATACGAAGGGAGGACCATCGGTTACGCTCGAGTTGGTAGAAGGGTTACTATCTATATTACAAGATGATTTTCTCTCTCTCTCTCTCGTTGCGTTACGAGTAAACCTCTCGAGGCGTTTTAAATCTCAAGATTTTACAAGTGCCTGTAAGGTTCTCTCTTACGATTCCTTTTTTAAAACGGCGCACGGAGCTCGTTCGATACCTTTCGCGTGTCTTGTTGTTGTTGTTGTTGCTGTTGCTGTTGCTGTTGCTTGTTGGACTGTTGGACCGTTGCACTGTTATTATTGTTGTCGTTGGCCCGTGCGACGATTTATCTAACCGTATTCAAGTATTACTATCACTACTACCACTACCACTACCATTACTACAACTACTACCACCACAACTATTCTCTCATTCTTGATTTTCCTTCTTCTTCATCTTCTTCTTCTTCTTCTTCTTCCTATTTCTTCTCCTCTCTTCTATTTCTCATCGGAACGTTAGGTATATCTCCACCTCCGGAGAAACGAAGAGATAACGTAATTTTACGTGCGAATGCTCTCTCTCTCTCTCTCTCTCTTTCTCTCTCTCTTCCCTGATCCCACCCCCGCTCCCGTCCTCCCATCGTGGACGTACGCGTTGTAGAAGAGCAAGCAGGTACCTGGGACTCTCTCTCTCTCTCTCTCTCTCTCTCTCTCTTTATCTATCTATCTCTCTCTAACACTCTCCACCAGTAGAACGAGAACCCAACGAGATAACGCCGAGCGATAATTTACACGGCTGATTCACTCGCTCCTTCTAGAAGGTAGAAGGATTTAGGGGTCGGGTATTAGGTACAGATATGTATACGTGTAGCCTGCCCAAATCAATTAAAATCGCCATTCGTGTTGGGTCGTGGCGAGGGGCGGGGGCAGGGTGAGGGGGAAGAGGGAAGAGGGATGCAGAGGGGAGGGGTCGGCCACCAGACGTATTTAGGTACCTAGGTACACAAAATCTTTCTCTCGGTAATTAAGATAAAAATCTGAATGATCGGGCGTATATATATATATATATATATATATATATATATCATGGGCTTACTGGAGGACGAGGGGTAGAAGGAGGTGGAAGAGAGGGAGAGAGAGAGAGAGAGAGAGAGAGAGAGTATACGAAGAAGTAGGAAAATTCTTTTTTATCGGGTGGGTCCCGCCCTAAACACCCCCACCCATCCCGCCTCTAAAACGGTTCCTATTATATTAGTCAAATTATTACGATTTCTTCTTCCAAGGGTATACATGTGTGTGTGTGTGTGTGTGTGTGTGTGTGTGTGTATTTGACGAAAAACAACTGTTTCCTCATGACGAAATTTTAAATGACCGAAAATAAACCTGAAGAACCCTCGCTGTCGGGTGCCCCCGTTTTATTTTTCGATGCGCGTCCCGCGAACGACCCTCTAATAACCTATAAAGAGGCGTACGATTGAAACGCAGAAAAAAAAGAGAGAGAGAGAGAGAGAGAGAGAGAGACGAGGAGAAAAAAATACAGAAAGAGAGAAAGAGAAAGAGAAAGAGATAATGACAAAAAAAAATAAATAAATATGGAGAAAGAGGCAAAGATGGAGAGAGAGAGAGAGAGAGAAGAAGTCGTTAGGAGGACCGTTCGACGGAGGAGAGATACGCGTCAGATTTTTCCTCGTGCTTCTTTCTTTTTTTTTTTTTCTCTCTGTTTTTATTTATTTTTTTTTTTTTTGAACTGTTCGCCAGCGCGCGTTCGCGTAGGAAACGTACGCGCATTCAGGTCGGGGATTAGCAAAATTAATAAACGTAAACCTTTTAACCTAACGCCAGCGAGGTGCCGATAAATTCCTATTTATATTATAATCGAGGAGGTAGAGAAAGAAAGAGAGAGAGAGAGAGAGAGAGAGAGAGAGAGAGAGAGAGTGGAGGGCTGGCCCAAAAGGACACCACGAGCCCAGTATTATGGACGTTTCACCGCGTCGTCACTTCGTAAACCCGTTGAATAAATTCTACTTGGCGTCCCTTTTCCTCTTCTACAAACGAACGTACGTACGTACGAACTAACGAAAGGTTTGAAATTGCTTCAAAGTTATGTACGCGCGTACTTACACATACACACACACACACACATACACACACACACATAAATATGTACGTAGATACACATACGCGCGCGCGCGCGCGTGTGTGTGTGTACGTAAATACCTAAGTACGTACGTATGCATGTACTTACATATATGTTTCTCGAGGTGGACGACGACGTGAAAGAAAATGTTTCGTTCCGATTTTCATTTGTATAAAAAAAAAAAAAAAAAAAAAAAAAAAAAAAGAGCAGAAGAAAAAAATTGAGCCAGGACGTAAGTTGCATAAAGTTATCCCCGTCCATATGCGATTCTCTTGTTAACGGATACCGAACGATTATTCCTCTTTTTTTTTTCTTTTTTGTTTCTCTTTCGTTCATTTCTCTCCTTTCTCCCTTCCTTTCTCTTCCTTCTTCTTTCACCCCCCCACCCCTCCGCCCTCCCAGACCAACACCACCACCTTCTCCTCGTCGCTCCCAAGTCTTTCGTTTCGGTCGGATGATACACCAGGTTTCCGTTACAATGGGACGCATCCCGGAGTAGAGGGCGATGATAAGGGAAAGAAATAAAAGCGTAGGGGGAGGGAGGGAGGGAGGGAGGGAGGGACGACGACGGGGTTAGGGAAAGAAAAAAAGGGAACGGACGTGAAGGATGAAAGAA
The DNA here is from genome assembly GCA_918808275.2 of Dolichovespula sylvestris. Classification (NCBI taxonomy): domain Eukaryota; kingdom Metazoa; phylum Arthropoda; class Insecta; order Hymenoptera; family Vespidae; genus Dolichovespula; species Dolichovespula sylvestris. The sequence continues at coordinate 9,433,381 of OU964965.1, forward strand.
AAAAAAAAGAAATGGAAACGACGAGGAAAAAAAAATGCGTATCGTCGATCGTCTCAGGGTTGAGGAAGAGGGTTGGGTAGGAAGGGAAGGGTAGGGGTGGGGTGGGGCAGGGGCGCGTGAAAATCACGAAGAAAAGAAGAGGAGGAGGAGGAGGATGAGGAGGAGGAGGAGGAGGAGGATGAGGATGAGGAGGAGGATGAGTGGAGTCGAACGAAAACGGCGAGTTGGACGATCGAACGAAAGACGTGCGCGCACGAAGAAAGGTTCGACGAGAGAGAGAGAGAGAGAGAGAGAGAGAGAGAGAGAGGGAGAGAAGTAGAGGGACGGGGTAGCTACATCCGCGTACGCGTGTATAGTCTCAAAGTCCGGGCCTTTGAAGTGGCCCGTACGAGCCGGCCGGATGACAGGGAAGAAATCGAAATATGCGATGACTGCGCGGATGAAATATCCGTGTCCCTTAATGGCGAGCTCGAGTCGTCTCGTGGGTGTATAAGAGGAGGGGCGTCGTCGACGACCCTCTCGTTCTTTTTCTTTCTCTCTCTCTCTCTCTCTCTCTCTCTCTCTCTCTCTCTCTCCTTCATCTCTTTCTTTCACAGGCTTAGAGTTTCTCGGACGCAGGTACGGGGCCCGAGAGCATATAGGTAAAATCGCGTGCCGACTGGTGCTGACTTGCTTTGTCCACTGAGAACGATGTCGAAGGAGTGGAAGGCGGAAGAAGAAGAAGAAGAAGAAGAAGAAGAAGAAGAGGAAGAGGAAGAAGAGGAAGAAGGATGAGAAGAAAGAAAGCGGCGATATATTCCATATACGGATTTTCCGCTGTAGAAATTTTTTCTCTTCGCAGAGAATCTCTTCGAGAAGAATGAATAAGAGTGAGAGAGAGAGAGAGAGAGAGAGAGAGAGAGAGAGAGAGAGAGAGAAGATTCATGGAGTCGACGATTGGATGGATCGTCGCTCGTAAGAGACGCGCGATCGGTACCGACAGGGGGCCTCACCGAAATCGTCGGTTACGAAGAACGAGAGAGAGAGAGAGAGAGAGAGAGAGAGAGAGAGAGAGGATGACGAAGGAAGGATGAGGTGGAATCCCTTAGGAATCTTATAGAAAAGGAGAGAGAGAGAGAGAGAGAGAGAGAGACAGAGATATAGAGAGAAAGAAAGAGATAACTGAAAGGTTTCGTTCGTTTACGGGGGTGTGCCGCGTGCCGGACTCTTCTCGAGTCCCTTTCCGCGTGCGTCTCTTCGCAGGGGGCCCGACGATGAGGCCCCTATCCCTCCCAATCCCCCGATCCGTCCCTCCCGGTTCACCTCTCCGTCGTATCGAAGGCCCGAGAGTCCATGCAGCATCGTCCGTAAACTTCAGCGCCTTCTCCTCCCTAAGGTACCCCGCCGTCTCCTCCTCCTCCTCCTCCTCCTCCTCCTCCTCCTCCTCCTCCTCCTCCTACGCCGTCGTCTTCGGCGCAGATCCTAAGATAAGGCCTCCTGGTGCGAAGCGACGACGCGCGACCGACAACCATGTCACATTATTACCATATAGGTACCACTCGCGTCGTCACAACACCGCACGCCGGACGTACCACCGGCCGTTATAATATCCAACTTCTTTTTCTTTATCCTCCGTCTCTCCCGACACGAGTAGGAAGAAGAGGAAGAAGAAGAAGAAGAAGAGGAAGAGGAAGAACGAGGAAGAAAGGGAGAAGAAAAAGGAGAAACCTCGAGAAATCACCGTCTATTTGATCTCTGAACCGGTTCGAAATGTTCTCTTATTTTGTTTCTCTCTTTCTTTCTTTATTTATTTCTATCTTTCTTTCTCTCTTTAGCTCTCTTCCTCGCTTGGTCTTTCAACTAGGTAGGTAGGTAGGTAGGTAGGTAGGTAGGTAGGTAGGTAGGTAGGTAGGTAGGTGTAGGTACGTCTTGCACGTTGTTGAGAAATAATATCGAAGATCGAAACTGGTTCGGGCCGTTATTCGTTTCCTTGATCGTTCAAGGACACGAACGAACGTACGAACGACTTCGAACCAAGATGATCATTTTTCCAAAGTGCGAGGTATCCGTAACACGCGCGGTAGCCCTACCGTGACTTTGCTCATAAGGAAGTGCCTCCTCTTTGCTCCCTCGCCCATCCCTCCTCCACCCTCGTCACCCTGCGTCTGTCTGTTAATAGCGTTTTTGCACGCCGGGTAAAAACGAAGAAGGTAAGAAGATGCGAAGAGTGAAAGAGAGAGAGAGAGAGAGAGAGAGAGAGAGAAGAGAGAAAGAGAGGAAGAAAGAAAGGAGACCAGACTGGTGTCATAAAATCACGTAAATCATTGGCTGCTTGAGCGTGCCGGCGCACGGCCCTCGTGCTCGCGAAGAAGAGAATCTTTCGATTCTCTCTCTCTCTCTCTCTCTCTCTCTCTCTCTCTCTCTCTCTTTCTCTTACATTATCCACGTACGAGAAGGAAGAGGAGAAAGATCGACGAAGAAGAAGGTGTGGTACTGCTTTTCCTTCTCTCTCTCTCTCTCTCTCTCTCTCTCTATCTATCTATCTCTCTTTCTCTTTCTTTCCTTTTTTCCTTTCTTTCTTTCTTTCTTTCTTTTCTCCTCTCTTTTCTTTTTTCCCTATGGCTCGGGTGTTAAGTGCATATAAACACGGGCAGGTATGGAGCCGCAGGTAAAAGCCATGGTGGTCGGTGGCGCGGACTTGCGAGATAAACTTTACTGCGCCCGGCTAACGCAAAGATTTAGATTTAGCTTAAGCTTAGCTCAACTTGGCTTACCTTGGTCATAGCACACACACACACACACACACACACACACACACACACACACACACACACACACACATATATATATTGCAATTTGAACCAACGCTACGAGAAGAGTTTATCATCGGGATTTTATATCGGTTATCGAAGGTTTACGATGATTCGCGAACGATTCGTTAAGTTTGTTTCTAGGGAACGGATCCGGGGGGGGGGGAGGCGGAGGGGAGGGGGAGGGGACAACGATCGATCGTTGACGATCGACTTACGTGCACGAGTACTCGACATACTAGTTCCACGTACACGTACCTACACAATTTCGTCGGTTTGTTTCAACCAAGAAGAATCATCGAGTCGTTGATATCCTTCCATTTACCTTCACCCTTTATTCTTACCCTTATTACAAACGGATAGATCAACGCGATCAACTTACTTGCTTACTTACTTACTTACTTACTTACTTACTTACTTACTTAACTCACTTGACGTGCTAATCGTTGGACATTAACGGCGATCGAATGACGTCGAAAAGAGAGAATGAAAAGATGAGAAAGGAGAGGAGAAGGAAAGGAGACAAAAAAAATGATAAAATGAGCGTAGATATATAGTTGTTGGGTTATCGTTCGCAAAGAGAGCGAGAGAGAGAGAGAGAGAGAATGATTGTCTCGGAACTCGAAAAGAATCGAGGAGGTTTCGTCGGTGGACATTTTACGGACACAGGTGCCGATCGATACTCGCCGGATACGGTCGCGCTCGCGCGCGAAGACGAATCCATTAGCCGTGAGCGCGGATTGAGCGATAAACCGACTGGGAGGTAAGTCGACTCTCTCTCTCTCTCTCTCTCTCTCTCTCTCTCTCTCGGTCCCACAAAAAAAGGTCCCTCTCTCTCTCTCTCTCTCTCTCTCTCTCTCTCCTTCTCTCTATCCATCTATCTATCTCTCTCGTTCTCGCTCACTCTCTTTGAAGCGGTGTGGTTTTGGTTCTGCCTCTTATTCCTGTTGGGGCCCGCATTCCCGTACAAGATGTCGCGCCGATAAAAGTCCTCCGAAGGCTCGTGGTAGGGCCCACCCCGAGCAATTCATTTAAACATTCCCGGAGGTGGTCGCACGACAAATTACTCTCACGAAACCTTCGCGCGATGGACCCCGAACTCTCCATAGCTACCCCACCCCTCCCTCCCTCCCTCCCTCTCAACCCTCCGCTCCAGCCTCGGTGCTCCCTTCTCACTGGGCCCCATATCTCCATTGAGAGATCTCCTCCTTTCTCTCTCTCTTTCTCTCTCTCTCTCTCTCTCTCTCTCTCCCTTTCTCGCCTTTCGGACTTCCTCCTTTTTTACTTCGACGTCCTCCTTTGGGCCGGCGCATAAAACCTGGTGACACTTCTCACCCTTCTTAAGAGCTTCCCACTCCTCCCTCCCTACCTCCCTACCTCTTTCCTCCTCCTCCTCCTCCTCCTCCTTCTCCGCGCTACACAACGAGGAGCCGTGAAAAGACCGAAAGAGAGAGATAAAGTCTCTGAGAAAAAGTTCTTCTCTCTCTCTCTCTCTCTCTCTCTCTCTCTCTCTCTCTCTCTCTCTCTCTTATTTCTCGAGATCTCGCGTGCACGCGAGAAGCATCTCTCTTCTCCTCCTCCTTAATCTTCCTTTTCTCCTTCTTCTTCTTCTTCTTATTCTTCTTATTCTTGTTCTTCTTATTCGTCTTCTTTTCTTCTTCTTCTTCTTCTTCTTATTCTATTTTTTCTAAGTCTTCCACTCGATCGACGAAAGTGTCCCTTATAGTCCTTCCGTTTACACACGGCCGACAAAGCGTGAAAACCGTTTAAACGGGAATAGTCTTTGCCGATCGGTCCGAGTACAAGCGCAAATAGAAGCTTTCGATGTGGACTAATCCCCCGTCGTTGTTGATACTTAACAGCTAGAGATAGAGAGAGAGATAGAGATAGAAAGAGAGAGAGAGAGAGAGAGAGCTCTGCCATCCACCTTCGCAAACACGCGCGGATATATCCGCGGATACCTGACCTCTTCGTGTTCAGTGTCAGGTGGTTTTCTTTATCGATCGAAAAGATCTCTCTTTTCGAAGGCTTTAAAACGATATATAGAGAAACAGACCTTCTCAACCACCACCATCGCCATCACCAACACCACCAACACCATCACCACCTACTACTTACTTACTTTCCTTGGTCTCGTGTCCCTTCCTATCGTACCACCCGTCGGAGCCGTAAGGGAATGAGTAGAGATAAAAACCGAGAAAAGGGAGACACGGAAAAAAGAGAGAAAAAGATAGAGAGAGAGAGAGAGAGAGAGAGAGAGAGAGAGATGGACAACTTCCGGAAGCTTGAAGATCCATCGAGAGAGATTGCGAAGGACGTCGTTTTCTTTGCTCGCTCGTAGTTCCCAAAGCCACCCCCGTCGTAAATAACGAACGGCGCGCGAGAGTGAGACGACGACGACCGTGCTGATAAATTTTCACGGCTCGCTTAATTGTCCCGCGTAACTAACCCCGTCGTCCCTTCTTTCTTTCTTTCTTTCTTTTCTTTTCATTTTTTTTTTCTTTTTTTTTTTTTTTGGTAACGTTCCGTACCGGAGCTTTCTCCCGTCGAATAAATATTTCGTAGAAATCGAGAGAGAAGAGAGATAGCGGATCGTTAATTTCAACGTTTCTCGTGTACGTAGGCTATTCGTAACGCAGCCCAGAGTCTCGCAATTAGCTTAACTCGAGGGAAAGAGAAAGGGATAGAGAAAAAGATAGATAGATAGAGAGAGAGAGAGAGAGAGAGAGAGAGAGGCAGACGAACGTATAGACGGACGGACAGACACTCCGAAACTCTTTCAGCCGTCATAAAATCAATAAGTCGCGTAAGCAACTCCACGTTGGAAGGGAACGAGCCAGCTGAGGTAATTAATCACTACGAGGAATGAAGAAATGAGAATAACGAATAACCAAGCGCCTTAACAACTAAACCCAATGGCTCCTACGTTGACTTACGTTTTTATTCTATAATTCTTCTTCATTATCTATATATATATATATATATATATATATATATATCAGCGTCCATTCCCATATGGGGAAGGGAATGAATTGGATAAACAAGGAAGAAAGAAAAGAAAGAGAAGAAGAAGGAGGAGGAAAAAGAAAATGAAAAAGAAAATGAAACGTAGGTAAAGAGAGAAATGGGGAGATGGAAAATAGAGAAATTTTGCAAGTCGAAGAGAAACGAAAGAAGGGTGGGAAAAGTGGGGTGAAAAACGGTAGGGTTATAGGTACAAGGAAGGGTTGACAGGAGACACGATTGGTACGTCGCATTTACTCGAGGACTACGTATAATGTGTCACGTATGTACGTGGATACAGTAAATAAATACATACGTACGTAAGTACATGGATATACATGCATACATGCATAGGTTGATACATGGGTGCGCCAAGAGGAGACGTTAATTATAGGGGGGAGAACTCTCACAAAGAAGAGTATATACCGCCTGCGTAGTCGTCTTAGTCGTCGTCGTCGTCGTCGTCGTCGTCGTCGTCGTCGTCGTCGTGAGTCGCACGAGTAAGTTTAATAATAATTTGCCATGGATGGAATTTAAGGGAAAATCGTGATCGAGTCCGATGGTGGCCATCGGACGTAAGAGAAGGAAGGTTTTTTTATACGAAGTGCCGTAGAGGGTGCGGCAACCATACTACTCATTTGGTGGAACTCGGAAGAGGACGAAGACGACGACGACGACGAAGAAGAAGAAGAAGAAGAAGAGGAGGAGGAGGAGGAGGAGGAGAAGAAGGAGAAGGAAGACGCGTTGGAGATGTAGAAGAGGAGGTAGTGAAGGAGGAAGAGGAAGAGGAGGAGGAGGAGGAGGAGGGCATATCCCGAGGTAGAGAAGGATTTTCGCGTGGGTGTCGCTCGGTGGGCGTCGCGTCTGCCTCCTCGAGAGTGCGGCTGACCTCTGACCTCCTCTCCTCGAGCACCACCGGGCTCCGTCCTCTTCTCTCTCTCTCTCTCTCTCTCTATCTATCTATCTTACTTCCTCCTCCTTCTTTCCCGAGGATCTTCTCTCTTTTCTCGCATGCAGATGCGAGTGAGTTCCGCGCGAGGGAGAATCACGCGTGCAATTATCCTACGCGTGCGTGGGCGACCCCTTTCCACCGTCCCTCTCCCTCTCCCTCTCCCTCTCCCTCTCCCTCTCTCTCTCTCTCTTTCTTTCTCTTACCTTTCTTCCCTTCGCCCCACAGCCCGCTCTCCGCTTCGTCCCTCCTCAAATCCTCCTCGGCACGAAGAAACTAACCTCGACGCGCCTGAGTTACGTAATCAGAATTTTCTTACCAGGGATGATCCTTGACCTCTTCCTTTCAACGACGTAGGCCCGATCCTACGAACCCTTCCTTCCTTCCTTCCTTCCTTCCTTCCCTCCTTCCCTCCTTCCCACCCTTCACCCCTCCTACTCTTCTTTCCTCCTCTTCCGACCTGCACGTCGATATTTTTCTTACTCTTTCTCTTTCTCTTCTCTTTCTCTTCTCCTCCTCCTCCTCCTCCATTTTCTTCCTATCAAGACACTTACAATTCAGACACGCCATTCTCACGCGGAAGCGGAAGACTACTCCAACGGATTTATTCATCCTCTCCCGACTTCGACGGACGATTTCATAGTGCGTTAAACTCGTCGATAAATCGAAATAATCGAATCTAACGGCGACGAGTAAGAGGGAAACAAAGAGGAAAAATAAAAGAAAAAAAGAAAAAAAGAAAAAAAGAAAATAGAACTCGTCGTCGTAGTCGACTACGAGGTCGTCGAATCGATATCGTAATCGAACTCGAACGAATGTTTCAGGACACGTATGTTAGATATTTAACAAACGGTTCTAAGCCTCGCGTAACGAGCGACGAGGAGCTCCCCTCCGCCCCTCCACCCCCCTAACCCCTTCCTCGCGGCCAGCTTCGCTGGTATAGAAACGGTCGGGCACTAAATCAAGCGGAAGGAAAAATTTATTGCTAATATTTTTCCAAGGAGCAGTTAACTGTCGTGCGGTCGTTAGCGGTGACAAAAGATTTGGAATTTATCGAGTCCCCCGTTTAACAGTCCCGCTAAAGTCTTCCGCGGACGCTAAACTTTCCATTTACGACTTTCAGAATGGATCATGAAACTCTGTTCGGGACGATCGCGAGTTGGACCATCTTCCTCCTCCTCCTCCTCCTCCAACTTCTACTCCTCCCCCTACTTCTTCCTCCTCTTCTACTCCTACTTCTTCGTTTTCTTCTTCTTCTTCTTCTTCTTTCTTTTTTTTTTTTCTCTTTCTTCCTTCGTCTTATTCCTCTTTTACTTCTTTTTCTTCTTCTTCTTCTTCTTTCTTACTCAAGCCGATTATCCGCTCGACTGTCGACAGATCGGTTAATCATACGTCCTACTACTCTTCTTCTTCTTCTTCTTCTTCTTCTTCTCTCTCCCATCCTCTCTCTCTCTCTCTCTCTCTCTCTCTCTCTCTCTCTCTCTCTCTCTCTCTCTCTCTCTGACAGAAGTTACATCCTGTCGAAGTAATACGATAGTCCACGGAGGATTTATTACGATATACCGGAGATCAAGATGTCCGTAACGAACCGTGCGAAAAGAGAAAGAGAGAAAGAGAGAAAAATAGAGAGATAGAGTGAGAAAGAGAGAGAGAGAGAGAGAGATAGAGAGAGAGAGAGAGTCGTGGGTATTCTTAAAGAGTTAGCGTCGATCGATTACCAATCTCTCGTATTGTCTATCTGTCTGTAACGAATCGACCTCGTTCGCACGGACGCGAACCAAACCGAGAATGAAAAGAACAGTGAGAGAGAGAGAGAGAGAGAGAGAGAGAGAGAGAGAGATGTAACACTTAACTTCGTTCCTCGCCATTTGGCTCGTCGTTGTCCGATTAGACGAAGAAGACGAATCAGTGCGGGGGCAGCGCAACGGCATTGAAACTTACGACCGCCGCCATTCGGCACTGGACGGGATTCAACGAGTGGGAAAAAAAAATTAAAAAGAAACAACAATAATAATAATAATAATAATAATAATAATAATAATAATAATAATAACGACGACGATGATGATAATGAAAGAAAAAAGGGAAAAATAAAAAAGAATTGAAATAATAACGATGATAAAACTGAGAGATGAAGATGATGGAAGAATCGTAAGAGGGGAGTGGGATGGGGTCGGAGAGGGAAGGAGAGAGAGAGAGAGAGAGAGAGAGAAAGATCGAGAGATCGAGCATTACGAGGGATTACACCGGTAAGCCAGGACTAACTGGCACTGTGACGTCATAATCTTAAGAAATATTCGGTCACTCTCGCTCGTACGAACCCTCCCTCCCTCCCTCCGCCACTGCCCCGAATTCAACCTAATTCCAACCCCCTCGCAGTTACCTCCCCCCTCATCTCGCCTTCATTCCTCTTTTCTTTTTCCCTTTCTTATTTCGTTATCCCAAAGAGAATGTGAAGATGAGAGAGAGAAATAAAGTGAGTGACAGAGAGAAAGAGAGACGGAAAGACAGTGGGAGAGTGAGAGACACACAGAGAGAGAAAGAGAGAGAGAGAGAGAAAGAGAGAGAGAGAGATTGAGATGACGGAAGGGAAAGGAGGGTAAGGAAAGAATTTATATTATGCTCTCCGGGAGTTTGACGAGAGAACGAAAAAAAAAAGGAGGAGGAGGAGGATAAAGAGAAGGAGGAGGAGGAAGAGGAGGAGATGTAGTAGTAGTAGTAGTAGTAGTAGTAGTAGTAGTAGTAGTAGTAGTAGGGTGAGTAGGAAAGAGGAGAGAAAATCTGGACACGATCTATGGTAAAACGCTCGAGCAGATATCCTCCGGGGGGCGATCAGCAAGATTTTCGAATCGATCAATTAAGCTCGCCGTGTGGGAACCGTCCGGTTCGCTCACGTCCGTCCCGTAAGTCCGTCCGTCCGTCCGTCCGTCCGTCCATCCGTCCATCCGTACGAGTCAGCACCACGAGGGCTCAGATCTCGATCTCTCCGCAAACCTGTAATCCTTCTGGAAAGGTACGAAGCGGTCCTGAACTCCTACATCTCTCTCTCTCTCTCTCTCTCTCTCTCTCTCTCTCTCTCTTTGTCCGTCACTCTCTTTCTCTCTCGTATCCTCGGTGAGAAACGAGAGGAGAAGAAGAAGAAGAAGAAGAAGAAGAAGAAGAAGGAAGAAAAAGGTGGAGGTGGAGGTGAAAGAGAAGGGATATACTTTTCTCTGCGTCGAAGGAGGTTGAAGGAGAGGGACAAAGGGAGAGGGAGAGGGAGAGAGAAAGGGGGGGGGGTTCGATATCCTGAACGTGTCACCCTCGTCCTTTGGTTAGGACATTTTGCGAGCGAGGAACCACCAAGCCGTGGAACCTACCCGGTGACGTTTCGTCGGCTTGTCACTTCGATCAAGATAAAACAAAACCCCCAGGGTGGTTGGTGGGTGACTTTGCCGACGAGGGAAATATTCTACCACCCTTCCCTCCCCTCCCCTCCCCTACCCTCCCTTCCCCCTTCCATCCTATCGTGCGCGTATAACGACAACATACCTACGTTCCTCGTTTCGCTAACGTTTAAAGAAAAAGAAAAAAGAAACATACGAGATATTCGATATCCTTCCTTCGAACAAAATTTATCTAAAGGGATCGATTGGTCCCTTCTTTTGTATATATGTATGTGTATATATATATAATTTTGAAACGTTCCTTGTTATTATTATTATTATTATTATTATTATTATTATTATTATTAATATTATTATTATTCCTTGGAACTTTTCTTTTTCCTTTCTCTCTTTTTCTCTTCTTCTTCTTTTTTTTTTTTTGTTCTCTTCTCCATCATCATCTTTCTATTCTTCTCCTCGAAACTTTGCGTTCGAACGTACCTATAAGGAAGGAGAGGGGAAAAAAGGAAAAGGAAGAAGAAAGAGAAAAGAAATAAAAAATGAGGAGAGAATCGATAAGAACTCGGACGTGGTTTACCGTCCGTTGTTTGCTTTGACAAATGGCGATTCGCGTCCCCGTTGAAATTTCAAATTTGCTCTTTATGACAAGCGAGATGGACCGGGGAGGGAGGGGCCTGGAGATCATCCAGCCTTTTGAGAAATAGTTTTTGTGACGTTGATCCAACGTGACGCGTGGGTCGACGAAGATTCCATTTTCTAACGTTCCATGTTAATTATGTAATTGCTCTTCGACGTTCCTCCTCCTCCTCCTCCTCCTCCTCCTCTTCTTCCTCCTCCTCCTCTTCTTCCTCATCATCTTCTCGTATTTGTAAAATGAGAAGATAGGTACGATCGATGACAAATCTCTCTCTCTCTCTCTTTCTCTCTCTATCTATCTATCTATCTCTCTACCTCTGTCTATCTCTGTCTATCTATTTATTTCTTTAGTTCTCCCTATTTGAGAGCTCAGCGGATGGACGAAATGGTCGATGGAACCGACGTGTCTTACCCTTTCAAAGGCCGGCGCGAATCGAAGCTTAATCTCGGAAGAAGAGAAGCAGAAAGAGAGAGAGAGAGAGAGAGAGAGAGAGAGAGAGAGAGATGGTCGGGGAAGGAAAGGGGAGTTGGATGAGGCGAACGGGAGGGGAGGACCCGACGCGCAAGAACGTGGATACGACGATCTTAAATTCTCGCGAAGGCCCTACTCGATTACCTGCCCACGCGATTTCTCGATGTTAACCCGAGCGTCAGTACGAAACACGGGGTAGAAACATCGGAAGAATACGAGATAACCGGGCGTGCGCTCGCGCCAGAGGAAGAGAGAAGAGATACGGTAAGAAAGAGAGAGAGAGAGAGAGAGAGAGAGAGAGAGACTGAATGCGAGAGAAGAGAAAGAAGAAGAAGAAGAAGAAGAAGAAGAAGAGGAAGAAGAGGAGGAGGAGGAGGAAAAGAGAAGAGAACGCGTATCCGTGACAAGAGACTAGATCCGCGCAGAGGAGACCACACGTGCGAGGACAAGAGAGAGAGAGAGAGAGAGAGAGAGAGGGAGGGAGGAAGGGAGAAAGAAAGAGGAGAGGGTTCGTGTTTTCTCGGTCCTCAGGAAGAGATTTTTCGATCGGCACCGGGTGCCAGGGATATCTCGCTGCAACGAGGCGTGAGGAATACCCAAAGGATCATCCCGATCATTGGCCGACGATCGTCGCATTCTCCTCTCACTATCTCTCTCTCTCTCTTTATATGGATGCATATGTATGCATCTATCTCTTCCTCTCTCACTTCTTTTCTTTTTGTCCCTTCCTCCGTCCCTCATCCACAACTTCCGCGAGATTCACCAGTTGGTCGGAACGACGTATGCCAGACGATTTTGTCGTCCTCGTCCTCCACGTCCACGTCCACGTCCACGTCCACGTCCACGTCATCGTCATCGTCGTCTCCGAGAGAAGAATCAACGAAAGTGGTACCAGGACCACCGCCGTGCCCTATACTCATTGCCGTTTTATTGTCGTTCGTTCGATCGCGTCGACAAATTTGACGAACTGGTTCCTCCCTCTTCCCATTTACCTATATATATATATATATATATATATATATATATATATATATATATATCTTGTCTTTTTATTTCTCTCCTTTCTTCCTCTACCTATTATTCTCCTTCCTTTTTTTTACCTACCGAATAGACGGATAAAAAAATACGATCGGCAAAACTATGCGATCGCCGAATTTCGTTCGTTGTATGATTCCTATTTTCAAATCCGCAATCGCATAGTTTATACCGACCCCAATGCGTTCCGTTCGATTTTGTCATCCCAATCAAGCAATCGATCAATCGATCGATCAACCAACCAATCAACCAAATCCTTCTTTCGTGGGGGGGGGGGGGGGGGGAGAGAAAGAAAAAACCAACGAACGCGAAGTGGACATTTAACGAAGTTATATAAAATTCGTTCTCGGTAGCGAACGAGTAATCTCGTTCAGTTTTCTCTTCTCCGACGGCGTAGGAGTCGAACGACGTAACGGCAAGAGTCGTTTAACGTCGAAAACAAGATCGTTTCATCGACGGTGACCTGGAACGTAGAGGAGAGGAGAGGAGAGGAGAGGAGAGGAGAGGGGGGTGGGTGGGTATTATAAGCGTCGAGCATCAAACTCCCTCGCGAATCTTTTCATGGCTACCTAAAGGCGATCTTATTTGGATCGAAAATTTTCGAGAGAAAGAAGAGGAGGAAGAGGAGGAAGAAGAGGAAGAGGAAGGAGACGAGACGAGACGAGACGAGACGAGACGAGATGAGAAAGAGAGAAAGAGGAACGGTTGTGTCGCCCGTTTCAGGATCGTGCAAGACCCACCGTGGCCCGGGTGGTCGGCCGTCAATCTGGTGTTCATGCCGCTTTCGGCGCAAATATCCTCTTGAGAGGATACGCGGCTCCCCCTCGTCCTCCCATCCCCCTGTCATCCTTCTCCTCCCCTCTCTAGTCCTCACCTTATCCAACCTTTATTTTTTACTTTCTTTCAATATTCGTTGCGCGTAGCTTATTTGCTCTCTCTCTCTCTCTATCTATCTCTATCTCTATCTCTATCTCTCTCTCTCACACGCACGCACACACACATAACTTTACTCTTGCGTAC
>OU964965.1:9451670-9466670 GCA_918808275.2 Dolichovespula sylvestris
GAACGAACGAGCGCGTAGACAACAATCACATTCATCGAGAGAAACTCACAATACTAATCGTAAAGACGCCGCCTATTATGGCTCCGTGTCGTCCACGAGCGTGGCCACGATGCCTCTCAACGAAAAGGGCACCCTCGAAAGGGGGAACCTTCCTTCTTCTTCCTTCTCCTCTTCTTTCTTTCTTTCTTTCTTTCTTTCTTTCTTTCTTTCTGATGCGAGAGAGAATGAGAGAGAGAGAGAGAGAGAGAGAGAAGGCGGGCTTTCCTTCTCCTTTTTCTGCGACGGGGCCACGGAGAGTTTATTCCTAAAGAGAGGGCCTTTGAAGCGCCGTCGAATCGAAACACTCGCGGTCCCCTTTCTATTTCCACCACCACCACTACCATCGCCATAACCATCACCATACCATCACCATATCACCCATCGTCACCACGTTCGACGTTGGTACGCAGACTGAATAAGGTGGCGTGTCATCGGCGATGCAACGCGAGAACGCATTAATAACTCTCTAACTCTCTCTAACTCTTTTGAATTATATCCGAGAAGATTGAATGTAATGGGGGTGGTAAAGGGGGGAGGGGGGTAGGGTAGGGGAAGGGGGGGGGGTTAGGCCGAGGACTCTCTCGTACTTAGGACGTCGATGAATCTTCATTTTCTACGAACGTGTTCGTCGTACGTTCTTTCCACTTTCTTCCTTCTTTTTTTGTCTTTTTCTTTCTCTTCTTCTTTTTCTTTTTCTTTTTCTTTTTCTTTTTCCCCCATCCCATTCTCATGCCGAACACACGACTATATTAAGCGAGCGAGCACTACGTACGTGTGTCACTTGTCTTTCTAAGATCCAGCGATCAATTTCTTTCTGAAGGAATCTTGACTGTTTGTACTTATGATATCGGACAGGTACTCGTTGAGAACTTGGAATATCCTTAACTGGGGTGCGGTCGAAAAGGAAGAGAGAGAGAGAGAGAGAGAGAGAGAGAGAGAGAGAGAGAAAGGAGAGGAGAAAAAAAGTGCGACGAAAGGGAAAGAATGGAAGAAAAGAATGGGATAGAAATGAAAGGGAAAAAGGAAGGGAAAGGAAAGAAAAACAAGAGGGACCCCCTAGCGTTACGACCGCACGGTAGCGTCCTCTCTCTCTCTCTCTCTCTCTCTCTCTCTCTCTTTTTCTAAAATAATGTGTGTTAGAGTGTCCTTGTTCTCTCTTAGGACTTCGTTGACGCGTTTTACTCTCTTTCTCTTTTCCTTTATTATTCTCCTTTCTCTCGGGAAACAAAATTTATCTTTCTTCCACGAAAGATAGATCGGCCGATGATGCTCGAAAATAAAAAAAAAAAAAAAAATTATCGTCGGACTTTTGGACTCTATGGTTGTGTGTGTGAGAGAGAGAGAGAACTCGTGGAAAAATTCTATTGATTTTTAATACGTAAACGATCCGCATCCACATTCCATAGAACGAACAATGACTTCTCATGACGAAAAAAGAATCGTCCCGTTTCGTTTCGACTCGTCTCTCTTTCTCTCATCTATCGTTTCGTCTCTCCTTTGAAAATCTATCGGACAATACGTGAAAAGCCTCGAAACCGCTCCCGCCCTTGCCCTTGCCCTCTTCCCCACCTCCTTTTTAACCACCAACCCCTCAACCCCCGATTTCTCCCATAAAGAACGAACGAACAACGGTAAAAGAAATGTTTCACGACGATCGAGTGGAGTGAAGTGGAGGGGAGGAGAGTGGAGGGGATGGGGATGTGGTCCATTGTTAAAGATCGACGTGCTTTTAATACGCGTGGTATTAACGTGGATGAAAGTACAAGTATAAATAGGAAGCAACACCATGAAACCCTACGTCCGAATTATCTCGTCCTAGGACGGCCATTTATCGTTTCGAAGTGCTCTCGAGGAAGACTCTATGTTATTTCGACGAGGAAGAGTTTCCACCAGAAGTCTCTCTCTCTCTCTCTCTCTCTCTTTTTCAAGAGTGTCCATTGTTGCACCGAGTCGAATATCAGCTACCTAACTTACTATACTCTACCTATCTTCCTACCTGACTTGCCAACTCCGTTTAGTTCTCGTGCCGATGTTAAAAAGGCTAGCTAGCGTGAAAAAGAGGCTTGCCCCTGTCATTTTCTTTCTCTCTCTCTCTTTCTCTTTCTCTCTTTAACTATCTATCTATCTATCTATCTATCTCTATCTATCTATCTATCTATCTATCTATCTATCTATCTCTCTCAAGAAGAAGGATCATCCTGGAGCACGTCGCTTTTGTCGCTTTTGTCGTCGAAAGATGGAAAGAAAAAAAGAAAGAAAGAAAGAAAGAAAGAAAGAAAGAAAGAAAGAAAAAGAAGAAGAAAAAAGGGAAAGAGACTGCGCGTCACTTTGTGTCACCGTTAAAGTACAATTTGCGGCTTCTGCCGTTTGCCTTTTTCCTGGTGGTCCTTGGAAAGATCTTTCAAGGTTGTTCTTCCGTGTAAAGCGGAACGATCGACCATCCCATTCAACGTTTAACCACCTCTCTCTCTCTATATATATATATATATATATATATATATATATATATATATATACACATACATAAAGAATTGATTTGAAGCAAGTTATGCCAGAAGGTAATAGGTATGGTTACGGATAGATCCGTGCTACCCTATCAAAATTTTCGTTCGTTCGTTCGTTCGTTCGTTCGATCGTTCGATCGTTTCATGGAATTGGAACGCGATGAAGTTCGTGATCACGAGAGTTTAACGATTTATATATCTAAATATATATATATATATATATATATATATATATATATATTTGATTTCACGGAAATACCTTGATTGATTTGAGGAATCGAAGGAAACCCTGAAAGAGGGGTCATCCGGATGAACCCGAATCGTCCAGGGGTTTTTGCATTCGGGACGCAAGTAACAGTTTAAAAGGCGCGAAGGACTTGTGGGAGAGGTCAGAGGAGCTGTCGCTCAAAGCGGAACGACGTGTCTAGCTACCCTCCCATTAACCTTCCTTCTTACCTTTGTTAATTGCTAAATTGT
Organism: Dolichovespula sylvestris; assembly: GCA_918808275.2. Classification (NCBI taxonomy): domain Eukaryota; kingdom Metazoa; phylum Arthropoda; class Insecta; order Hymenoptera; family Vespidae; genus Dolichovespula; species Dolichovespula sylvestris. Next base: position 9,454,691 of record OU964965.1, read on the forward strand.
ATGGCAATTTTCAAACGGAGAAAGACGGACGAGAGGAGCTGGAGAGAAAAAAAAAAAAGAAAAGAAACCAAAACAAAAATAAAAAAAAAAAAACTGGGGGAAACCGGGATTTCGATTCGCCGTTTATCGAACGAACGAACGAACGAACGAACGAACGAACGACCTTTGATGGCTTGCGTCGTCGAGCAACGAATTAACTCACGATCCATGGGACGCGTTGGTGGATTAACAGTGTCCCGTCATTTTTGACACAAGGTATAAAATGTCGCACTATGGCGACACACGTTTTTCGAATCATCATCCTCGAAATTTCCATCATTCGTCGGACCCACGCGATACGGTGGAATCATTTATAGGATCCCATCCCAATAACAACGGATTTAATCGAATTATTATTATTATTATTATTAGTATTATTATTATTATTAATATTCTTTTACGTTTCTATACGTGTGTCATTACTTTGTTTAATAGAAATACGTAGATTTTGTTTGATTTAAAAAGCAGTAAAATTTCTACCCCCAAAGAGTTAAAGCGTGTGTGGAGAACGAATCAATTGTTTCTTTTGTTACTTTCATTTCTATCTTCTTAAAAATCCAACTCTTTCGAGTACGTCAGCGATAATATGGAGTAATAATAATTAAAGAAGAAAAAAGAATGAGAGAAGAGATATTTATATATATAAATCGAATTTCCTATGTATATCTCTAAAACGATCATCCGAAATATCCGTCGTCCCGGATCGGTTTATACTGGTTTAATTAATTGGACTACGACGACGACGACGACGACGACAACGATGAATAAATATCGTGCTTCTCGATCCAATTCAGAAGTCTCCTCCGGTGTGTCTTCTTGTTAATTACTTAATTATCTTTTACCGTTAAAAACGCGTTAACGCGTGTTTATTATGCGAAACGAATGGTGCTCGTCTTGGAACATTCCACACAACGTGTTCGTCTTAATCTGTAATATCCGTGACCATTTTTAAGATCTTCGAATTACTCGCTCACTCGCATACGCCACGGCATGACTACTTTACCTTACTTATGTACCTATCTATGTATTTATTTATTATACGTATGTAAGGTGTTGCTTTTGCTGTTGCTGCTGCTAAACGCTTGTCGGTAGATAAATCCGCTATGAAGGGAAATCGATAAGCGTGCCGTTTTAAATCGCTTTATACGCGTGTGTGTATCTGTATATATATATATAAATATATACATACATACATACATACATACATATACATATATATATATATATATGCATGTATGTATATATATATATATGAAAGGTAGATATTATGCAAATCTCTGGTAACGAGGATAGACAAGTTGAAACTTGTTTCTTTCTCTCTTTTTCTCTTTTTCTCTTTACGTACGAATATATCAAGTTCGTAGAATTATTATATAAAAACGATAAAATCCGTCGGCCAATGGACTACTTGATTTCTAATCGATAAAAAAAAGAAACAAAAGACGAAAAAAGAAATACGATCGGCGTAGGGAGAGAAAGATATTGTTGACCGACGCCTCGGAGAAATGAGTACGATCATTTTTTCTTTTTTTTTTCTTTTTTTTTCTTTTTTCTTTGAGGTTTACAAAAAGACGGACAGGCGTCGTTTCTCGGAATGGGCTTCTGACTGGTTCGGTACCGTATCGGTTGGTTCGATACGAACCACCCATTATAACTCAACGAAAGGATGAGAATAGACGACGAAGAAAAGTCGAGAGGTGGAATAGAAAGAAATAAAGGAAAGAAAGAAAGGAAGGAAAGAAAGGAAAGAAAAGGAAAGAAGTAAAAACGAGAGAGAGAGAGAGAGAGAGAGAGAGAGAGAGGGGTAACGAAAGAGCAAAACTTCTCACCAGGAATATCTCAAATAGCTTCCGCGGCTCTTGAAGCCGTGTGTATTGCTCTGGTAGAACGAGCCCTACGAGCCCTGGATGATGATCGTAACCCGGCGCCCTGTCTTTACGACCCGACGGGAGCAACGTCTCTAAAAACCAGGTACGCCCCAACGCGTCCATCGTATTGTCTGCTGGAACTCCCCTCGCTCGAGGCCGAATGTTGTCGTCTTTCGGAAACGAAAAAAAGAAAGAGAGAATAACAAAAAAAAAAAAAAAGAAAGAAAAAAAGAAGAATATAAAGAAGAAGAAGAAGTCTTTTAAAGATCTATGGAAAAATGGAATCGCATACACACACACACACACACACACACATATATATATATATATATACATACAGAGAGAGAGAGAGAGAGAGAGAGAGAGAGAGAGAGAGAGAGAGAGAGAGAGAGAGAGGAAGATACAGGCACAGTTACAAAATCCTTTTTCTTTTTTCCAGAAGTCAGTTTTGTTTCTCTCTCTCTTTCTCCTTTTATATATATATATATATATATATATATATATATATATATATATATATCCGTCTTACTGTCGACATTTTATGTGATTTTTCTCTGCCTTTACGAGCGTGTTTAGTCGACTTAAAAGAGAACAGAAACCCAATCCGATGGAATTGGGACGAAACTACTACAGAAGGAACGGGATCGGATCCTCTCTTTCTCTTAAGGTTCTGAGATTGTCGGAGGTAGCCATAACCCTCTGAGCTCTACGCGAAGGGTAATTGAACGTTCCCGTTGTTAATTGGCTACAACCGATGGTTTTCGGGGCTACACGGTTGTTGGATATTATATTGTATCGCGTTGTAAATGCTTTTACTGGAAGTCCGACCGAATTCTCTCTCTCTCTCTCTCTCTCTCTCTCTCTCTCTCTTTCACTCTCTTTCTCTTTCTTTCTCTCTCTTCGGTGCTGAAACAAAACGGTCGAGAGAACGACGAAAAAGAAGAAGAAGGAAGAGGTGGAAGAGGAGGAGGAGGAGGAGGAGGAGGAGGAGGAGGGTCACGTTCGAGACCGTCGGCTCCCACGTGTTTACGACTGACGGACTAGGAGGGACCGATCAACGCCCAATTACGAGGGGGTGGGGGGAGGGCGAGATATTTCTACGGTCCCGAACTATTTTGCAACGTTGTCTCAAAGTCCGCTGTATTTTTATTTTTATTCTTATTTTCTTTCTTTGCCTTCTTCTCTTTTCTCCTTTCCTTGATTTTTTTTTTTTTTTTTTCCATTTTTATTTTTATTTTTACGAGAAAACAAGAGGACGGAGGACAAGAGATAGAAAGGAAGTATATTAAAAATCTAGAAGACCGTCGAGAGAGAGAGAGAGAAAGAGAGAGAGAGAGAGAGAGAGAAAGAAAAAAATAAAACGATATCGACTTAGAGAAATCGATATAGAGAATCGAGAATCGAGAATCGATCGGAGATCGATTATCGAATCGAGGATCGATACGAGATATCGCTCGTAATCGTCCTCTCGAACGATAATCTCTCCGAATAAGAGAATCGTGTTGGAGCGATACGCGATGTTACGTGTGATGATGAAGAGAAGAAGAAAAAAAGGAAGAAAAAGAAAAAGGGAAAGAAAGAAGGGGAAAGGAAAAGCATGAATGGTGGATCCGAAGGATGGAAACTACATCGGTCGTCGTCGTCGTCGTCGTCGTCGTCGTCGTATAGACGAAGTGCCGATCTATGTTTCTCGATGTTCTTTCGAAATACCTATACTGCCTACCATATAATTGTTACGTTATTAAATTCCGCTTAAGTTAACCCGCGCTTCTAACGTAGGAAATTCCTGTAAAGCGGGTCTCCTTAATTAAGGGGCATCCGGTATATCCTCCCTCGTAGCTTATCCAGGAAAACGAACTTTTAATAGGCACCGGCTTCTCTCTCTCTCTCTCTCTCTCTCTCTCTCTCTCTCTCTTTCACTCTCTCTCTCTCTCACTCTCTCTATGTTTCTTTCTTTTTCGATGGAGACCCGCGAGAAAGGGTATCAGCGGAGATAATTGGTGTTGAGGATATATAAAGAGAAAGAGAGAGAAAAAGACAGAGAGAGAGAGAGAGAGAGAGAGAGATAGAGAGAGAGAGATACTTTTTGGGGGCGATACGGTATTTATAGCGATCTAGCCCACACCTTCTACGGTAGGCGAAGAAGACTATCGAGAAGAGAACTGACGCCCGACCCTGAAAGAGACTACCTCCTCGCCCTTCTCTCTTCGGCTTATAATTTAGTGATTACAAAGTCAGATTATCTTGAAACGAAACACGGTTCCCATTTTTTGATCGCTCTCCTTCTCTCTCTCTCTCTATATATATATATATATATATATATATATATATATATGTATGTATGTGTGTATAATAAAAATTGATATGTGTACAGACATATAAATCTATACGTCTATTAATTTTCTATCTATACGTATAAGTTTATTATTATTATTATTATTATTATTATTATTATTGTTATTATTTTTGTTTCTCTCTCTCTCTCTCTCTCCCTTTTAAAAGATACACACATAATTCTTCTCCTTATCGCATTACATCTTCTCTCCTCTTTTTTCTTCCACTTAGTTATCTCCATTTTTTCTTTCCACAGGTAATATATCTCTCTCTCGGATTTCAATTATTTTACCACCCACCTACCCACTCATCCGTCCACCCACTCACCCATCCCCCTTTTAGGATCGTCAGTAACGCATATAGGTGACGATCGATTTTTCGATCGCTTTTAAACGCTTAGTTTCGCGATAAAATCGTATCGCAAGGAAGTAAGAAAGTAAGTAAGTAAATAAGTAAGTAAATAAGTAAATAAGTAAGTAAATAAAGTGTCTCTGTTGACGAAGACGATGACGACGACGACGATGACAATACAGCTTCGTAAAGATGGCCGGGGCGTGTACCAGGGCACGTACGTTGGCGGACGAATTCCAACGATGCATTCTTCTCTTCGTGGGTATGCGCGAAGAATATGCACGGGTGCATATATGCACCAGGTGTTCGTCTACGTGCGAGATGTCGGCGGTATAGACGAGCGGTATCCCTTACGCATGCTAATCGGCCGGTAATAATTTATTCAGATTTAAGGCACCGAGATTTAAGTACCGATTCGTGCCAGTAGAAAGAAACCAAACCACACAACCTGAGTCTCTCGGTATAATTGTTTTATTGTACTCTCACGGCTTTGTCTCTTCTTTTATTCCCGACCGAATGAGAAACCGGAAGATAACATAAGCATAAATGACGTCCATGGTGTATATTTATTCGGCTTGTATAATATTATGTATATATGATGGTGTCATCCGTCCCTTTTTTGCATCGATCAACGACGAAAAAGGTATTATATATATATATATATATATATATATATATATATATATATATATATATATATAACGTTCGTCTTCGGATTGAAAGATTCATTTTCTTTATCTTTTTTTTTTTTTATTTTCAACGCTTTTCGTCAAATTGCATCTTAAGGCATAATTCGTATTTTCACGAATTCGTTCTTCGTTCGATGGACAATAAAAAAAAAATATATATATTTTTGTTGTTGTTGTTGTTGTTGTTGTTGTTTCCGATTTTTCTTTCCTCCTTTTCTTTCCTTTTCTTCATTCGTACGTATCAGAGATCAACCGTCCACTTGCTCGCTCGAATTTATACCTCGCGAGAGAAGATCGGAGGTGGTGGGAGGATGTGAGGGAGGGAAGGGGGAGGTAGGTAGGTAGGTAGGTAGGAAAAAGGGAGGGAGGAGGGCAGGGGAAAAAGGTAGCAACACACTTGTTCGTTCTTTTACAGAAGTGACATTTAATATTTCCACAAGGTCAATATATTTCGAGTGAGTAGTCTCGTTCGAGTTTCGTCCGAGAGAGAGAGAGAGAGAGAGAGAGAGAGAAAAAGGTATTTATTATTCGTTTTCTACGAGCCTGTGACGTAACTTAGGAGCCGTCGGAGTCTCCAACGGCGTCACAAAAGAGTCCAGTGGATTATTACCGCATCGGAAGGAGGAAGGCCTTAGGAATATATACCCCGTCGAAAATTGAATCCCGTAGGAGCTGCGAGGCCGCGTCTTTAAAAACACATAAATTAGACGGCAAACGGCCGTGTACGTGTATGCGTGTATGCGTGTATGCGTGTGCGCGAGATAGATACAGAAAAGGAGAGAGAGAGAGAGAGAGAGAATCACGAGTGGGTAAATTATGGATCGTTGACGCTGCTGTGCGCTCTTATAATGTCCTCGTATCTCTCAGGCCAGTCCCCGTCATTCCTCGCTCGAAGAAACTCCGAAACGAGGAGGAGGAGGATGAGGAGAAAGAGGAAGAGAAGGAGGAGGAGGAGGAGGAGGAGGATGCCTTCTTAGCGGGGGAGTTGGTGGAGGTGGAGAAGGTTTTTTAACGACGCGACAATGCGAGCATATCGTCCGCACTTTCGCTGAAATCACCGAACTGTCTTGAAATTTGTGAAGACAACCGACATTGGATATCACGAGTTAGTCTTTTCAAGGTTGCACGTGAAGAAAGAAAGAGAGAGAGAGAGAGAGAGAGAGAGAGAGAGATAAAGAAAGAAGGAGAAGCAGCAAGGCCCTCCTGCCGGTGAGAGAAGGTAGAAAAGCAAAAGAGGGGCCTGATTTATTCGAAATTACGTTAGCCGAACGAACGAACGAACGAACGAACGAACGAACGAACGGCCATCCCGGTCGTTCGGTCGTGCCGCGCGTTACCTAATTGAGAAACGCGACGTTTCCACTGAGTTATCGCATTCGCCGGTATAGTCCGTCGGCGGATAACATGATCTTGAGTAGTTTTATGGGACATCAACGGAACACGGTCTAAAATTGTTGAGAGCAAATAGGTAAGTAGAAAGAGAGGGGTGGGGTGGGATGAGAAATATGGAAAGAAAACTAACGGAAAGTTAGAACGAATCGCCGATGGGTGATGGGAGAGGAAGAAGGACAGAACGTTTGTTGGAGAGGGGTGGTGAGGGGAGGAACGAAAGCGTAGAAATCGATTCGAGTAATTCGTCGATCGAACGTCGTTCGTAATCGTATTATCTTTGAAAACATTTCGTTCGTTCGTTCGTTCGTTCGACGATCATTATGAAAAAGACGCGTATCTTCTTCCATGTCCGTCGGTACGAGATTGTACTACTCGATATATCGATTTATACAACGAAACGATATAAATTAATCGCGGGTACTCCGTCTCGCGTGGATTTGACATCGTACGTTTACACCTAAAAAAAAGAAAAGAAAACAACGCGCGCTATTGGACGAGAGAAACGATCGATGCGTTCCAAGTACTTTAATCCTTCGGTCAAATTCGTCGTCTATCGTCTACCGTCTATCGTCTACCGTCTATCGTCTACCGTCTATCGTCTCGCGGCGGTTTTTAAAGGACAGAGTCCGCGATGTCGGCGTGGCTCCAAGGCGACGATTTGTCCGAGAAATGGTAATCGGAATCCTGCTGGGCGCGGTAACGAGATTCGAGTCCTTCCTCCGCGACACCGTCTCTCCAGAGACTCTCTCTTTCTTTCTCTTTCTCTCTTTTACTCTCACTCACTCTCTCTCTCTCTCTCTCTCTCTCTCTCTCTCTCTCTCTCTCTCTCTCTCTTTCTGTCTGTCTGTCTGTCTGTCTCTTTCTCTCTCTCTCTCTCTCTCTCTCGTTCGTTCGTTCGTTCGTTCTTTTTTTCTTTCTTTCTTTCTCGTTTTCTCTCTTTCCTTTCCTTCCTTCCTTCCTTCCTTCCTTCCTTCCTTCCAGTGAGTCTTTTTCCTCCCTCGCTATCCCGGAGGGAAGGGAAGATCGATTTAAACGTTCGTTGGAAGGTCGAAAAAAGAAACAGAGAGAGATTCCTTGAGCCCCCAGCATCCTCCCCCGTCCAAAACAAAAAGCAGCGCGTGCTTTTCTCTCTCTCTCTCTCTCTCTCTCTCTCTCTCTCTCTCTCTCTCTCTCTCTCTCTCTCTCTCTCTCTTTCGAATCCGTTGAAAGATCGAGACAGCGACTTCTTCTTCCTCTACCTCTTTCCTCTTCCCTCGTCCTTTCTTTCATTTCTATTTATTAATTTTCATTTTTTTTTTTTTTATTTTTCCTCCCCTCCTCCTCCTCCTCCTCCTCCTTCTTCTTCCAATTTTTCCACTTTTTTTACAGTTCTTTCTTTTATTTTTTTATTTTTTTTCTTTTGCTTTCCTTCTTTTTTCACGCCTATACGATCGATCCACAGACAGACAAACGGACGGACGCATTTTTCTTAACGCGTACTTTTCAACTCCTTCACCATCGTGCCTCGCGACCTTTCAAATCCTCGACGACAGCTCTCGTTCGGGAGTTACGCACTCCCTTCCTCCCACCCTTCCATCCCAACTCCCTTTAACCCTTGTCAGCAACGAAACCGCTCGCAGATAGACGCTCACCGTTCCCTTCGTCCTACTCCGTAAATACCACGTTTTTCAATTCGATTCCTTTTTTTTTCTTTTTTTTTTTTTTTTTTTTTTTCTTTCAATCGTCATCTCCATCAACACCAACGTTCGCTACGTAGTCCCTTTCTCATCCCCCAGGTTCCGATTCGATTCAACAAATTTCTAATAAGAGAAAAATAAACAAAAATAAACAGATCGACGAATCGATCATTCGGAGGATAAAAAGACGTTCGACGTTCGAGAATGATCGTTGAGAAGGAAGGAACGAAGGATAAGAAAAAAAAAAAAAAAAAAAGAAAAGACGTATAGTAAATCGAAACGATAGTTACAAACGTGGGTGATGTCGACGGTCGAGAGGGGGGGGGGGGGTTTCTTTCAAGCATCATCAAACGGACGAATAGAAGAGCTTGGAATAAATGGATCCGGGTGTAACGTAAATTTGTTTATCCCGCAAAACTCAGCAGTATCACTCCGTTAGGCGAACGTACGATTCGTGAAGCAGAGATAAGAAAAAAAGAAAAAAAAGAGAGAAAAAGAGAAAAGAAAAAAATCGTCGGGGTGCGCGTGGGGTGAGAGGCGGGCTTGTGACGAGGGGTGGGAGAAAGAACAGAGAGAAGTTCTCTCTCTCTCTCTCTCTCTCTCTCTCTTTCTCTCTCTCTTTCTCTCTCTTTCTCCATCCCGGATTCAAATGCACACCCTCGGCTCCCGGTGCCACATAAATTTGGTTCAAGTCGGTGTGAAGACAGCGATGCTCCGCATACCAAAGCGTTCTCTCCTTCTTTCGTGTTCCTCATGGTTAACAAAGTGGGTATACCCCTCTATCCTCCTCCCCCTCCTCCTCCTCCTCCTCCTCCTTCACCTTCACCTCCTCCTCCTCCTCGTGAAAAAGCCGTCGTCCTCTTCTCGTCCTTCGTAATCTAGAAGCGTACATCAAGGATCCGCTCTTTTAGGAGTCCCGTCCTCCTAACTTCTACTTAAATAAAGATTAAGATGTTTTCGCGCGATTACCATGGAATCTATTCCTCTCGTCCAGTTTTCGAAGGAAATTCATTTCGTTGGATGATCTTCCTTCCCTTTCTCTTTCTTCTGTCCTTTTCTCGCTTACTCTTATCGCAGAGATAGGACACATAGCGGGTACAATACTATACACGTTAAAGTGCACGTAACATTATCATTTATCTCACGTTATCCTTTCTTTTGTTAAATTTCACTAGCAATCGTCACGGTTTCTATAACCTTTCGCAAAGTTCTTGTAAAACGAACGAATGACTGTAGGATAAAGAGAGAGAGAGACGACCGACCGATCGACTGTGGGGATGCGAAAAGAGAGAGAAAGAGAAAAATATATACGTATATATACATACATATATATATATATATATATGTATGTATGTATATATATGTATGTATACGTATATAGAGAGAGGGCAACGAGAATATAAGGCAGTTATTTACGAGACAGCGCCGCGGCATATAACGAGCGTCCACGAGGCCAACGAACGACTAAGCGGCGCGACACCGATCCGTTCTGGGCACATCGTGAAATTTCGCGTAATACGATTGCACATTGTATACCGTAACTATACGTTACTTATATAGGATTTTATAATGGAAGATTATTAATACATGATGATTAAATGATACCTTGAACTTTCTCCGTTTTAAATTGATTTGTTTAATACGTGAAAAAAAAATAAAAAAATAAAAATAAAGAAGAAAATGTCTACCTTGCTTTCCCAATTCGACAATTCGATAGAATCTTCGTGTTAAAGATTTTATACATACCTCCCCCCCCCCCTCTCTCTCTCTCTCTCTCTCTCTCTGTTTCTCTCGTGGAAATTCTTAAAGTCTTTGGTAATACCTAAATCGATCGAAACGTAAAAAAAAAAAAAAAGAAAATGTAAAACTGTCCATCGGATATAATCGAAAACAAAAGGATGTGTTTACCTGGTCACAGCGGGCGCGTGTATCCGAGGAACAGCGAGTTATTCGACGGCCATATAGGCATTCTTATTCAAGACTCGAATATACACGTCTATTAATACGAAGAGAAGAGAAAGAGTAAGGTCCGGGTTCGGGTTATTCTGGCTGGCCGGTTGGTTGTTTGGTTGTTCGGTTGGTTGGTTGGTTGGTTGGTTGGTTGGTTGGTTGGTTGGCACGAACCAAAACGTTAGCACTCTCGCTCTCTCGGATATTTATTATCGGGCGTCGATCGCATGAATCGCCAATCGATATGCCATTCGTGCTGAAGTTGAGAAGAAGAAGAAGAAGAAGAGGAGGAGGAGGAGGAGGAGGAGGAGGAAGAAGACGAAGAGGAAGAGGAAGAAGACGAAGAAGAAGGAGACGAAGAAAACGAGGATAAGGACACCCCGCGGATGGTCTTGCGAGACGCGCTTGACGCGACCTAACAAATGGCTGTTTTACGTCGGGTAGAAAATGAAGCGAGCATGACGAGTTGATTTTCGGCCTGGTCGTCCGGGAGCGTGCGAGAGCTCGGGGGTGCTCTCGTGCTATGGAGAACGGAGAACGGGGTGGGGGAAGATGTCGAAGAAGAACCGAAGCCCGAGGGACACGACACTCCTAGCTCTCCTTCTTTCTTTCATTCTTTCATTCGTTCTTTCTTCCTTTCTATACCTTTCTTTCTTTCTTTCTTTCTTTCATCCTCACTATCTTCTCTCCTCTTTCTTTCTTTCTTTCTTTCTTTCGAAAGGAACACGAGCCAAGAGGTGTTACTTGTCAGTCCTCGCCTCGAGGCAATGACAGCCTAGGCTTGGGAAATTAGCATGGGATAATGGGACTCAAGCGCGGGTCCCTTACTGTTGTACCCCTGCGGGGGCCAATGAGCACCTACAAAACTTTGCTCGTGCTCTCGAGGAGGGAAAAGAAAGAAAGAAAAAGAAGAAGAAGAAAGAAAGAAAGAAAGAAAGAAAGGGGAGCGTTCTTCCTCCTCTTCTTCCTCCTCTTCTTCCTCCTCACAATCAGCTAGTTTTTAAACACTCGTATTATATTTTCACATATTTTAATCCCCGATTAATGAGTTTCCCATCAGCGCTAAATTATCGAGCCCTTAATTTCGTCGAAAAGAAGAAAAGGAAGAAGAAGTAGAAGAAGAAGAAGAAGAAGAAGAAGAAGAGAACGAAAAGAAAAACAGAAACAACGATTAAAAAAAAAAAAAAAAAGAAGAAGAAGGAACAAAGAGGAAGAAAGAGAAACCCCCTAATACCATCTAAGAAAACATACGTAACCGAGCGTGGCGACGTTAAAATAATCTTTTGTAAAACTCAACAAGCATTTATCCCCCACCGCACCCCACCCCTCCTCCTCCCTCAGGCCGCGGATGAACGTTGGTGAATCCTTAAAGACTATGAGAGAACAAGGAGGGGCGGCAGAAGAAGAAGAAGAACGAACGAACGAACGAACGGCGTAGCGACACCCAACGCGTGACAGGACTCCACGCCCCTTCGTGACACCTCCTGCGATCGGTTGTCACCGATCTTTCTTCTACGAGGGCCGGCCTCGTAAGAAGAAGAAGAAGAAGAAGAAGAAGAAGAAGAAGAAGAAGAAGGACTCGGATGATCCCCCTCAGCGACACTCCCACATTCCCCGATGACTATGCCAGATCGCATCTGACGATAACGCAGAACGGAACGTCGAAACGGCTCGTTCGATC
>OU964965.1:9471670-9474170 GCA_918808275.2 Dolichovespula sylvestris
TGCAGTATAACCTTCGAGACCTTTTTTTTTTTTCTAAAAAAAAAAAAGGGCAAAGATTCCTCCGATCGTTGAACGAATCTATCGTACAAACTAAATATAATTGAAGAAAAGAAGGGAACGAATAAAAAGAAAAAAAGATCATAAGTGAAAAATCTATGCAGCGTAACCTTCGAGACCTTTTTTTTTTTTTCTAAAAAAAAAAGAAGGGTAAAGATTCCTCCGATCGTTGAACGAATCTATCGTACAAACTAAATATAATTGAAGAGAAGAAGGAAACGAATAAAAAGAAAAAAAGATCATAAGTGAAAAATCTATGCAGTATAACCTTCGAGACCTTTTTTTTTTTTTCTAAAAAAAAAAAAGGGTAAAGATTCCTCCGATCGTTGAACGAATCTATCGTACAAACTAAATATAATTGAAGAGAAGAAGGAAACGAATAAAAAGAAAAAAAGATCATAAGTGAAAAATCTATGCAGTGTAACCTTCGAGACCTTTTTTTTTTTTTTCTAAAAAAAAAAGAAGGGTAAAGATTCCTCCGATCGTTGAACGAATCGATCGTACAAACTAAATATAATTAATACATACATACATACATACATACATACATACATACATATATATATATATATATGTGTATCGACGTTTTCCACGGATAACTAAGTAGAAGTGAAAGCGAATGCCGTGGCATTGAAGCCATTATGGTAGCGATTGTCGGACGTTTTTCGTCGACCTTTCACCCGTAAAAAAAAGTATCGCTACCATATCCAACGAGTATAGGAGGCTCTCTGGCAGTCTGCTGCTGCTACTACTACCACTACAACTACCACTACCATTACCACGGCAATACCCGTGGCTCTCCTACGTCGACCGCGAAGTTCACTTTCCGCCCGCGGAGGTGAGAGTTTCTCTCATGGGAAGCTTCTGCCCGCTACACCATCGTCGTCGTTTGGCTTCCTCGCTGTTCGCCCACTCGATCGTTCTCGGCTATAATGATGAAATGCTTTTCCTCCTCCTCCTCCTCCTCTCCCAGCCTCCCCATAAAAACTCGCCGTTTTTCTATCTCTCCCCCTTTACCCAATCATTCCTCCGTATTATACTTTTCCTTTTCACGATTCTCTTAAGAAAAAAAAAAAAAAAAAAAAAAAACCCAATACCATCTCTCGTCCATCGTCGATCCCTTGAAAATGGTATAACGCCCGAACGTACCCAGTATTTCTCGAATGCGACATTGCAAATGATTTGAAGTAATAAAAAGTTATAAAAATGACAAAAAGGAAACGAAGAAGAAGAGAGAGTAATTCTCGAAGGATGATACGATCGGGACGATAAATGACGTATTGTGAGATAATTCAAGCGCATTGGTCGGTGGCGTTTACGTTTCGTAAAAAATGAAAAAAAAAAAAAAAGAGAGAAAAAAGAAAAAAACAGAGAGAGAGAGAGAGAGAGAGAGAGAGTGCGTAATCTCGAAGGATAATAGGATCGAAAGAGGAGGATGGACGGGAGGACGGAGGACGGAGGGGGAGGGGGAGGGGGTATAAAGTACGCGTCGTGAGAAAATTTGAAAGTTTTATTTATAAAGTCGGTTAGATTCGCGTCTAACGTAAAGGAAGAAGACGTCTCGAGAGAGTCGACGACGACGACGACGAAGACGAAGACGAAGACGAAGACGACGAAGACGGGCTCACGGGTACTCGATGATCCCGGGAAGCGGGAGGCATCCACCGGGTCGTATTCAATCACCGTGACATTCAGCTCACGACTTTTGCCCCAGGAGGTGAGAGCAGCTTCCAGTCGGTCGTACCGAACAGGATGCGCATCTCCGTTGGTTGCAAGTCTACCAACGCGCCTAACAACAACGTATCTGCACTTACACCTTTATATCGTTATAGTATGTTATATACCGTAAACCTTCTAAACAATATTTCGCAATATCTTTAGCATTAAATCTTTATGCATTAACGAACGAACGAACGAACGAACGAACGAACGAACGAAGGATCGAGCTGTGTGTATTTAAAAGATAAACGATTAAACTGAATGGGTCACATCTTCATCATCTCTTCTGAATTTTTTTTTTTTTTTTTTTCATCTACTTCTTCGTCTTCTTCTTCTTTGTCGAATGTTGTCCCTTAATTATGGCCGAGCCATTAGTATAACCGATGAGAATTGACAGGGATAAAAAATATTAAAGCTCGGAAGCCGAACGGAAGAGAAACGCGCGTGGCGATATAATCATCGCGCGAACATAATTGAGAGACGAGGTACATAAGCTCTCTCTCTCTCTCTCTCTCTCTCTCTCTCTCTCTCTCTCTCTCTCTCTCTCTCTCTCTCTATCCCCTTCTCTCTTTGGATGTTGTGACAGGAACGATAATTTCGTACAAACGGTTGGATATTTCACGCCTGCGGGAGACCTGTCCCGATTATGGCTGCCCTTCTTCATCTCTTTCGTCGGGGTACCGACGATCTCGTCTGCGATCATCGCTACTCTGAACTCGATATA
>OU964965.1:9484170-9506670 GCA_918808275.2 Dolichovespula sylvestris
AATTATCATCATCCAACGCGTTGATCTTCTCTATTATTAGAAAACTCATCTCGCGTAGGATGACTCCATCGTGGCGATGAACGAGTCTTCGTCGTTTTCTTTCTTTCCTTCCCTCCTTCATTTCTTTCTTTCTTTTTCGTCTTTCATCCTTTTCTCCTCCTCCTCCTCCTCCTCCTCCTCCTCCTCTTCTTTCTCTTATACTTTTTTCCGCCAATTTTCTTTTTTGTAATATCGAAAGACGCGAGATAATAACGAGTGGAAAAGATAGTTAGAGTTAGGACATAATAGATCCCCGAGGCACCGTTCGCGTTTGTGCTCATTGTGGCGCAGGCACACGCATACACATAGACATGCAGCGGACAGAGAAACAGACAGAAAGACAGACAAAGAGAGAGAGAGAGAGAGAAAAAGACAGAGAAGAGAGGTATAAGAAACGGTGGGCTGCTACTGTTCGTTCTCTCACGAGCTAAGAAGGCACGACGCACGCTCGAATAAAGTGGCGTGTCCGAATGAGTAATAAGCGTGGCTGGGCGTAGCCCACTTGGTTAGCGGATGGTAAAGGCTCAAAAGTGGGGGCCTAATCCGAGCGGCGTGTTACGCACGAGTCACGCGCTTCTCTTCCTCGCTTCTTCACTATCCCCCCCACTCGCAAGTTGTCCGTTTAAAAACGCAAACGTCCGACTGGGGCGGGTCTCTTCTTCCTCCTCTTCCTCCTCTTCTTTTTCTTCTTCTTCTTCTTCTTCTTCTTCTTCTTCCTCTTATTTCTTTTCTCGTATTTGCGATAAACGTTCCTGGTCTCTCTCTCTCTCTCTCTGACTGTCCGTCTCTTTCTCTCCGTCTCTATCCCTTCGTACCAATCTCCTTTTTTTTCCCTCTCTCTTTGCTCATTCTTTTTTCATTCCTCTTTATTTTTATTCCCTCCTTTCTTTTCTATTCTTTTCGTTTTCTTTTTCTTCTTCTTTTCCTTTCATTTTCTTTTTTTTTTGTTCCCCCAATTCCTCCACATCACCGAATCTAATCGGATTAAGGAGTCGAGTTCTATATTCGATATAATGTAGGCTAATGTATGATAATTTATGATAATGCAACCAACCGTAGTACTACGTAAGTAGTCGATGGGCAAGTTTTATGATAGCCTTTGTGTTTCCTTCGCCCCCTCCTCCCCAACCACCCATCCACCCACCCACCCACCCGCCGCTTTCAGAAGAGACGAGACAAACGGTTAATATTCAAATTTAAACTCTCCATAGGGAATATTAAGTAAAGGTAAAAGTGCATCCATCCTCCGCATCGAGTACGTATCGGCTACCGTAAGATTCGCATAAATACGGGATAGGTATTGATGGATCGATGTTATGACGGAGATATTATTGGGATGAGGATATTCAATATGTAAGTAAGTACTTGCGTACGATCGCGCGCACAGCTCAGACGAAGAGAGAGAGAGAGAGAGAGAGAGAGAGAGAGAGAGAGAACGTGTTAAGAGAATCGAAAGGTCGGAGCGAAAGCCACGAGTGAAACCGATGAAAATTTGCTAGACAAATACATACACCATAGCTCTTTCTGTTAAAAGGCAAAGTAGATAAATGGATAGATAAAATAGATAAAATAGATAGATAGATAGATAGATATCTTGTATGTATGATCTCTCTCTCTCTCTCTCTCTCTCTCTCTCTCTCTCTGTCTTTCTCTCTCTCTCTGTGTGAGTTAACGCACCTAAGACGACTGTTACGACGGTAAACTGAAGTTCATGCAAATAGTTTTGAAAAAGGAGATAAAGCGTCATTTGTTTTTTCACAATTTTTACCGTCGCGATCTGGTAGACGACGGCACGCACGCACGCACGCACGCACGCACGCACACACGCACGTCATTGTTTACGGTTAATATAATAATATTACACGTTTACTTTTCTTCGTTAACTCAACGAAGCGGATGTCGGATAATATCAACTTTGTTCTTTACGCGGCGTTAAGATTTTTTTACTTCTCTCTCTCTCTCTCTCTCTCTCTCTCTCTTCTTTCTTCTCCTTGTTTTTTCCTTTCTTTCTTTTTTTTTTCTTTCTTTTCCTCGCCTCCTTCATTTCTTTCTTTTTCTTTTTCTTTCGTCCCGTACGAGAAGGATATTATCGAGAGATTTTTTCACGCGTGAATTTTCACCGTGTGAGAATAAACCTCCCCTCCACCCGTGTGAAAATTTACGAAGAAGAAGAAAGAAGAAGACTAAAAGAAAGAAAGAAAGAAAGAAAGAAAGACGAAAGAAGACGTCAGCGGTGTGACTCATGTAAATTCCCCCATTTCAAATTTAACGTGACCTGTAAATATCGTTTGACAAAATACGAGGTAAGAAGGAGTTAGAGAGCGTCCCGTACGGAATAGTGAAACGATTTCCTCGTGATACGAATACCCCATGCACTTCCCATGGGTCGAGTATTTTAGATAGATAACGTGATACGTACGTATAGTAAAGTAAGTGAGTACACAACAAACGACGTCGCGTTTGGACCTCTCCTGATCTGGTTAGATACGTGTCTTGAAAGTACGATTTTTGAGCTGTATCGTTTTCCAGTACATACGTACGTACGCACGCACGCTTGATCGTGAATTTAAACGCGTGGATACACGTACTCGTACGTTGTCTTTTTCTCATCCCTCTCTCTCTCTCTCTCTCTCTCTCACACGCACACTCATTCCTTCTTGTTCTCTCTTTTCCCTCAAAAAAGAAAAAAAGAAAGAAAAAACGATACCGAGAAGGAGATTAAACGTCGAACCAACGACTGAGTTACGATTTCTTTCGATCACTAATATACGAGGATTAGAAAAGTATTGGAGGGAGAAGGAGAATGGGATTAGAATAGTATTGTATCACAATAGAATTGTCTAATTCGAAGAAAAGGATGACGATGACGATGACGATGATGATAAGGGAAAAAAAAGAAGAGGAAGAAGAAGAAGAGGAAGATTGGAAGGGATCAGTTTTCCCTTGGCGAGCACGCGATACGAAGGACTGTATCGCGTAGGGCTTGACGGAGGGAGCAAGTAACAGCCAACCAAAGGAGCCCGCTGGGAATAGCCAACCAAAGAGAGGCCGAGCGATGTGCGTGTGCACTCGTTCTCCTCGCGTGCACGTCGGAATAAAGAAGGGAGAGAAAGAAAGAGAGAAAAAGAATGAAAGAGAAAGAGAGAGAGAGAGAGAGAGAGAGAGAAAGGGAGAAGTCTTTCGTTCGTTCAGCACGCAGCGGAGGACGGTAGCCAACCAAAGAGAAGATGCTACTGTGCACCGCCCTACCATCGGCTACCGGTTTTGGGCCACTCGCTGCTCCTACTCGAGTCAGTGAGAAAGAAAGAGAGAGAGAGAGAGAGAGAGAGAGAGAGAGAGAGAGAGAACCGCACCCTCTCCACCGGATTCGACGGTTCGTCATGTTCGGAAGCACCAACCCGAACGTTTCTCCTTTGTCTTCCTTTATTTCGATATGGTGGAAACGCGCGGGGATCATCTATCCAATAAGTTTTATCTATCGATAGGTTCCATATCGAATCGAAGAAAGGAACTTAACTACTTTTCTCTCTCTCTCTCTCTCTCTCTTTCTCTCTCTCTCTCTCGATTAGAAACATTCGTGGAAAATTTACGATTCAATATTTCGACTCCCATCGGGGGCTTTGTCACGGACAATAAAAAGGACTTGCTGTTTTGGGAAGATGTTCGACAAAAGAGGAAAAAAAATATGAAGAAGAAACGAACGAAATGAAATAAGAGAGAGGAAGGGAAAAGAAAGAAGATAATAAGTAATAAAAAAAAAAGAAAAAAAAAATGAAAAAAATTGCGTGACTTTTCACAATGGGCTAACTATTACGTACGATATCAAGACGCGTGGGGTGGGTGGGTTGGCGGGGTGGGAGGGAGGGAGAGAGGCAGGGCAGGCAGGCAGGCAGGCAGGCAGACAGGCAGGCAGGTGTCGCGGGTACAAGACTTATCCTTGAAAATAAATAGATAAGAAGATTAGGTTTGTTTTTGTGGTCGAGAGAGCACGCGCGTAATCTTAGATCGTGTCGGGCAAACGGAACGGGCGGTAGCCAATCAAAAGTAAAGCCGCTACTGTGCACCGCCCTTCTGCCAGCTACTGGTTTTAGACCGACCGCTACCACGAGACTTTCACGAATGTGAACCACACCCTTTCCCACTACTATGCTCGTGGCAAATGTAGAAGAAGAAGGGGAATCGATATTGTTCGCGTTCTCTCGTGCCAACGGACGGATATATATATATATATATATATCATCGTCCCTCTCGTTTGTGCTTTCGAATGTGGTGAGATTAAGAGGGAAGGAAAGAAAACAAAAAAAAAAGTGGAAAAAAAAATTAAACATCGTAGAAATAGTAAAGCAACTTACCGATCCCAAAGGATCTTCTTCGAAGAGGTTCGAATTTGTCTTCTTCCTCGCGAACACGTTTTATTTCTCTCTCTCTCTCTCTCTCTCTCTCTCTCTCTCTCTCTCTCTCTCTCCCTCCCTCCCTATGTTCTGTGTTCCAAGGAAAGAGCGCGAAAAAAAACTCGCGAGTAATGGAGGGAAGTAGAGACGTATAATCGATTGTTTTCGCGGTGTGGACGATAAGGAATGATTAAAAGTTGACAAAATTTAGATCGAGAAAGTGAAAGACTTAATAGGATCTGAGTGTGTGTATATATATATATATATATATATGCATATACATACATACATACGTACACACACATATATGTATATATCTATATATATATATATATATATATATATATATATAGGATAGTTGTCTAAGAGAAGTGTTCGGTATAGTGCGCGGCTATCTTCCGGGCTGACAGGTCTGGACCGTTTGGATGCGCGGCGTCGACTGAAGCTCCGTTTGGTCGGCGGGATCGCTGGTAGCCCGAATAGGTAGGCACACCGGAGGACGGTAGGACGCGGTGTGTAACCGCCAAAGGTCCCCGGCAAGTCGTACTCGTTGTCTTCGTCCTGGTCGTCCTCTTCTTCTTCTTCTTCTTCTTCTTCCTCTCTTCTACTTCTTCCTTAACTTCGTTCTCTTCGTCCTCCTCTTCTTCTTCTTCTTCTTCTTCCTCGTGATCCTGGTCGTGATCGTACCCGCCGCCGTTGTCGTCCTCGTCGTCCTCTTTCTCGTCCTCTTCGTCTTCGTCTTCGTATTCTTCAGCAACAACAACGGCAGCGGTGGTGGTGGTGGTGGTGGTGGTGATGGTGGTGGTGGTGGCGGCGGCGGCGTTGTCTCTCGCTTATTCTGGTTGGATGAGGACCGGGAGACATCTCCCTACCGTGCCGACTCACGGATGCGACCACCGGCTGTCCGTAGGTGTGCGGGGTGCCTCCCCCGTAACGACCAGGAACCTTCCAGGATCTTTCATAGTACTCTCGTGATATTAGTAGTCTCGAGTTCTTCTCGGTATTGGTGTCCTCGACGGTGTGGGAGGGTGGTGGTGGTGGTGGTAGTAGTAGTAGTAGTAGTAGTAGTAGTAGTAGTAGTAGTAGTAGGGGAAGAACGGGAGCACGAGGTGGAAAAAGGAGGAGGAAAGCGGAGGTGGTGTGGTAGGTGGAGGTAGGTAGGTAGGTAGGTAGGTTGGTGGTAGGTGGAAGAAGTGGTAGCGCTCCTTATCCCGGCTCTCTGCATGCGTCCTTGTCTCTTTGGTCGCCGAATAGCAGCGCGGTTACTCACAAATCCTTCGACGACTTGGCTTCCTGAGCTCCCGCTCGGAGCTCGGCCGCGTCTCCCCGCCCCTCGTCCCGATCCCCCTACCATGGCTCCGCCATTAGGACCGCCCTCGTAACCGTGAGAGACGTAACCAAGAGAGCGCATCCCTCTTCGCCCACGCGAAGAGCACGAGCGCGCGACCTCGGCCACCTCTACCCTCCTCCTCCTCCTCCTCCTCCTCCGTCTCCTCTTCTACCACCGCTACCCTTCCCTCCACCCTCTTCTCCCTAACCTTCCTTTCTCGCCGTAAACCTTTACCCCCCGCGGCAGCGGTAGCCGCTATTCCCTACCAGGAAAGAAAGACGACCTTACGAGAATTTCTAAAGGAATCGAGCGCGTCTTGGGGAAAGAAAGAAAGAATAAATAAAAGAAAAGAAAAGAAAAGAAAAGAAAAGAATAAATAGCTAACGCGTTCTTTTCCAAATGAATTCGAATCGATAAACGAGGGGAAAGATCGAAAAGTCGAAAAGTCGAGAATTATCGTAGGAGAAGGAGAAAAAGATGCGCATAAGAAGAAGAAGAGGAAGAGGAAGAGGAAGAGGAAGAAGAAGAAGAAGAAGAAGAAGAAGAAGAAGAAGAAGAAGACGAAGAAGAAGAAAGAGAAGAGAATGGAAGGGAAGAGAAAAGAAGTAAAGGAGGAGGAGGAGGAGGAGGAGGAGGAGACGGAGGTGAGGCAGAAGAAGAGAGCGAAGAAGAGCGGGGGCTGACGCGATGCCGCGGGGGTTCCCAGGGCACGTGGGAAATGCACAGTAGTCCGTCGTATAGTCGTCCTACCCCCACCTCGAGAGACGACTCGCTAGCTAGCTAGCTCGCTCGCTCGCTCGCTCGCTCGCGCGGCTTCGGGTCCGCGAGGTATATCCCCCCCACGACCTCCACCACCAACCCCCACCACCGAACCTACCGTCGCGACTTCCCCCACCGGTATCACGAGAGTCCCAGGACGGACCCAGACGCGACGTAGCGCTCGCGCTTCGTGGGCCACGCCCATTGAAATCTCGCGGTATCGTTTCATTGGGCGATCCCACGCGGACGCGACGATCACCTCCCTCGCGAGATCTCGATTCACTGCCGACTCTTCCTCCTCCTCCTCCTCCTCCTCCTCCTCCTCCTCCTCTTCTTCTTCTTCTTCTTCGTTTCTGCTGCTGTTGCTACTAACGTTAAAGCCCGAACGGGGAAAGGGGGACGGACGAGCAACAAAGAAAATCGCCGACGACGAAACGCGAGGGTGGATTCCGATCCTTCCAGCAGCACTCCTCGACCTCGGCATAGCCTTTGACGCGAGGATAGAGATAGAAATATGAGGATGTAGTTTGTTGAAACAATAACGATAATTACGAATGTAAGAACGTAAGAAAGATTGAAGGAAAGAATCTTTCCTGTTCAAGACGAATACTACGATATTATCCGATTGGTTTTTATCGAGGGGATCTCGTTTCTCTACCATCTAGGGGGGGTTAATATTTATCCGACGAATTCGACGTTCTTCGTTATCGAGAAAGAAAGGCGGGGGAGGGAGGAGAAAAAAAATTGATGAAAGAGAAAGAGAATCCAGAACGAGCTGGATCAACGTAGGGAAAAGTTATCGAAGGTTATCGTCGCGGGATTGGTTTTTCTCTTTTAAAAAAAAAAAAAAAAAAAAAATTAATAAATAAAATAAAAAAGAGACGCAAAAAAGGAAGAGAAGAAGAGGAAGAGAAGGAGAAGGAGGAAGAAACGAGGAGAAGAAAGAAATAGGGAAAAGTGAGAGAAGAGAAGAGGAAAAAAAAGAAAAGAGGATAAAGATAAAGATAAAGATAAAGAAGAAGAAAAGAAAGAGGAGGACGCGTATTCGGTGAGTCGACGGATCACAGAGGTGCCGCCTTGTTGGCGCAGGAAACGGAAACTGGCGGAAACAAAGGCTCGACAAACAGACGGCTTCCCGTAGGGAATGTTACCAGGGCAAATAGCGCGCACGTCCTTCTAGCTCGCTATCGCGTTCCTCGGCTGCCCCAGGCTCGCGACAAATATTGTCACGGAGTCTTTCACGGGCAACGAGAGAAAAAAAAAAAAAGAAAGGAATCCCACCTCGTTTCGTGGTATACCTTTCGACCGATAGATTAGGTACCTAGGAATTGGTACTGTAAACTCCCATTTTCTCTCTCTCTCTCTCTCTCTCACTCATCTCGACGAGATAACGATGAAAGGACCGTGACGATTTCTTTACGCGTTATTATTGACATTTCGACGAAAAAAAAAGAAAAAAGAGAAAAGTTGAATACAAAAATATCTCGAGAAACTTAATAAAACGATAAATTCGTTCGGTCCATTTCGTCATTTCGAATCGTTTCGATATAAAGCGATTTATCACAATCGTAACTCCCGATCGCTTTACCCTTCGAAATTATATCGATAGTGTAATAAAATCACAAAATCGATAATCTACGCGTTTGGAGTTGGGAACACGTTTGACATTCTTTCGTATTATCCGTAGAAAAGGTTTGTCCCTCCTAAGATATATATTATATAAATTGGCATAGGACAAAGCCACGAATAATCGTGGACATCTTTGCTTCTTTTTATACTCTGGCAGTGCCGCTTTCATCATATGCATATGTACGTACGTACGTATACATTTATAATATATACATATATATATATATATATATTATACATACATAGATACATACCCTACGTGTGTACATGTTACGTTCCGGCCGCAAATCTACGAGCGACTTAAGCTTTATTGCGAGTGCCGTAAAAGCCGAGCACGGTTTTCGACTCGTCGTCCATGCCGCCTCATCCCCTTCATTGCCTTTTACGAACACGACACACACACACACACACACACACACACACACACACACACACACACACACACTTAGCTATATACATATACAAATATATGTATATATATATATATATCTTTTTTCTTCTTTGGTTTATTCTTTTTCGAGTAACTTTCGATAAGTCGATAGGATGAAGTACGAGTAATGTTTTAAGAATTCCGAAAGGAAAAAATATTAATAAATATTGAAAACTAATGCGCCCGAAAGATTCGCGTTGTCAGCCCTCATTTCGGAGAAACGGGCCAACCGGCCAACAAGATACCATGAAGAAATAATATGTGCCTTGGAACAATAAGGCGCGACCTTTTCAACAACCGAGCACGAACGTCGTCTTATTAATATCGCTAATAACACTCGAACGCTAATCTCGTCAACTAATCTTGTCGCGTTTCGCGATAAGGATAGGAGACATAATGACAGGTATCGTCGTTAATCCATCAGACATTAGGTGTGTACTCGTACGTCACGTGTATACGTGTGAAACGACTTGGGACAAATAGGAAAAAAGAAAAGAAAAGAAAAGAAAAGACAAGAAAAGAAAAAAAGCCAGTAGAAAAAATGAGAGGAAAAAAATAAAACGAAGGAAAAAACTTTTGCGGAACTTTTTCTTTTCTTTTCTTTTCTCTTCTCTCTTTTTTCGTTTTTTTTTTTTCCTTTTTTTGTTTACGCGACACCATTAATAATAATTAGCGGGAGAGATAATGTGCGTCGTCGTGTCGACGACGAAAATTATCTCTTTTAGTCTTCGTACATTTTTTTTCTTTTTTTTTTTTTTCACATTTACATCTCCATCTATCTATCTAACTATCTAATTCCGTTTGTCACTCTTGCGATTACAGTGAACGAGGATGGGATTCTACTTCATTCGAGGCTGGAAGGGGGTGGGGATTTAAATATATTTTGAAAGTGGTATCATCTTCCGATGAGGCAGAAATCGCGACGTATGTTTTCGACGTTCGTCGAACGGATTAATTTTTTTTTTTTAACGAGGATAACAAAGGAAGAAGATGCGAATGTTCTTGAAAAAGAAAAAAGAAAAAAAAAAAAAAGAAGGAAAAAAGAAATGAAAAACGGAACGACGAGAGAAAATAGCGGAGCTCAAAAGAGTCCGTGAACTCGGATGCGCGCTCTTAATACACGAATCCTTTAATACGTTCTCCTCGTGCCGTAAAGTTAATAACGCTTTTACAACTCTCTCTCTCTCTCTCTCTCTCTCTCTCTCTCTCTCTCTCTCATTCTCTTTCTCTCTTTTTTTTCTCCCCTTTTTATCTACGAGAAGTTTGGTCGTATGTGTACGACACATACGCGTCTAAAAGACTAACGTAAAGTTGCGAGCTATATACGTCGGACTCGCGCGACTCGCTCGCGTTGGGATTTGCTTTCGTCGCTTTACCGGATTTACCGACAGACTCTCTCTCGCTCGGTGAAACACGCCCATGTTTGACTTGGCTTTTGAGTTACGCCGAAATTTTCAGAGAAAGACGCCGCCGCCGTCACCGTCACCGTCACTGTCACCGTCACCGTCGCCGACGTCGCCTCCAACCGCCACCACAGCCTCGGGCGAACTTATCATCGTCCGGTTTCTCTCTCTCTCTCTCTCTCTCTCTTTCTCTATGTCTCTCTCTTTCTCTTTCTCTAACGACACGACGAACTTAAAACGCACGCGCTGCAACGCGAGAGAGGGAATAGATTGTTTGTCGATTTTTAGTCATCTCTCCGCACCATAAAGCCGTCGACGAGCTGCACCGAGAAACGATCGTAAAATCCGAACGCCTCTTATTCCATTCGGAACACGAAACAACCTCTCTCTCTCTCTCTCTCTCTCTCTCTCTCTCTCTCTCTCTCTCTCTCACATACACACCAGCTTTGCTCCCTTCTACGGATGCTGAATAAAGTTGTTAAGTACTTTCGAGCGATGATCCATCTAGATCCAAAACGCACGTTAAATTTTTCCCCAGACAAACATTTTTTTTTCTTCTTCTGCAACCTTTCAAAAAAAAAGGAAAAAAGAATAAAAAAAAAAAAAAAAAGGAGGACAAGAAAAGACCAAGAAGGTGAACGCGACGTCCTTTTTTTTCTTCTTCTTCTTTAATTACAAATCTTTTTATCGGACATTTTTCTATTTTGACGATTTACGATTATCGACGATCACGATATCATTGACGATACGCTTTCGATATTCGTAATTACATAACAAACGAATTTCGTCAATTTTTATTACAAAACATCGTAGTTTCGTTTTTAAAATCGGACTGGTATCGATTCTAAGATAATCGATAGTAAAACTTACAGCGCTATCTAGCGTATGATCTCGCGTAAGAACGTTCGACGGTATTGCATACCAACAGGTGCATCGGCGGACCTGACCTGCGGCGTCATCTAGCGGAGCGCATTGGAACCATTGTTGTGATTCTTTATCCCCTACTCCAACTCCTCCCCCCATCTATAGGCAAAATTCGTGCATGCGTGTATAAGAAAATCAAAAAGCCTACCTCCGTCACATACTACGTCACGCCATACCATTGGATATGTCATTTTGAAAAAATATTACGAGTTTACGTGTGTAACAAATTTTCTTGGAATTAATCGATCACCTCACTCATTGCCATTGCATATTCTTTCTACTCTTACTTCTTGAACGTCCATCATTTTTTTTTCTCTTTTTTGTACATCATGCGAAACCTTATTTTCATATCATAATATTAGAAAAAAAAAAAAAAAAAAAAAAAACAAAGATCTTTACGTTCGTATCAACTCTATAGATTGATAGATAATTCTTTGCCTCTCTCTCTCTCTCTCTCTCTCTCTCTCTCTCCCTCCATCACTATCTCCCTCTCTCTTTCTCTCTCTCTCTCTCTTTCTAACAAGTCGAAAGAAGAATCTTTATCTTTGTTCTGTAAATGTGGCCCCCCTGCATAATACAACTGACGTTAGTACCCTCCGTGACTAAAAATAGTTAATGGTACAGGAACATGGTGTCTATTGGTTTGACGTTTCAATGATTTTTATGTTTAGTTTTCAAATGTGTGACTCCGGTTTACTAATAGATATAATCAAATCATATTGTAAATATGTTAAGATAAAAATCGTAGATTTTCATTTATTCTTCTTAGATTTTATTATATTATCATGAAACTTAACGCCTATTACGTCTGTTCCATAATATGTTCCTCCGATCGGATCGTTAGAAAGTAAATTTATATATGTGTAAAATGAAAATGTTGGATAACATTGCATTATCATACTTCGTTTCTACCATCGAACGAAGGACGTCGAAAAGTATTTTCAATTTCACAATCTATCAGGTAAACGTATTTCTTTTAATTAGAAATTTAAATTATTATAACCCCTCTCTTTTATTCTATCGACGTGCAATTTTTTTCCTTTTGATTAAACTCGTCGATTTTTATAAGCGTTAATTTTTTTACATTTATCTACACACATATACATATTTAATGGATTAAATTGAAATCCATTTTACGGATTAAATTGAAATAATATCGTAACATCATGTACGTTTGTATTTAATATATTGTGTAACTCATGCATACACCATATACGCATCAGTAGGTTATATATTTAAATTTCTTACGCCATTAACGAATAATAATTGATCAAATGATAAGCCAGAATCAAATAGTTACGTCAAGCGCCGCTCATAATGATATATGATCATTATTTGGAATACAAAAGACGTCAGTTTCAAAAGATATTTATTTATGGTTTGCAGTACTTTACAAGGAAGTGAACCGAGTGATCCGTGACAATATGTGCGTGAAAAGATAATTTAAAATGAGGTTCAACAAACAAGAGTTATTAACCCTGGCAACTCAGCCTTCTCAAAAATTTGAAAAGGAGGGTGTTTTATATGTTCGCGAACGTCAAGAAGGATTTTTTCGCAGAACTGAGAGTGAGTCATCCTATATTTAAGAAATATTTAATATTGTTATGCATATTGCAATGTCCTGCAACTCTATATTCTAGCATATAGAGATATGCATGTTTATTTGTCCCATAACTTATATATATATACATATATATATATATATATATATATATGTCTTCTCAGGCCAAATAAATCTAAGCGATATATAAACATATCATTCTTGTGATATCGTATTGATAAGCCTATTACATAGACAATCATCTTCAGTGTATATCATTAGCGCAGTGTATGAATTTATAAAAAATTAATATTAAATCTATAGTTTACATCCTATATATAGATATTTATATATTATGCATTATAATTGTTGCCCTTTTCTTTTACCAATATATATTATTACCGAGCATGAACGATATCGCATACTATTTGTTGTAAAGTTATCATTTCATAGCAATTTCAAGTTTGTTCTTGATAAATTTTTGAATGGATGTAATGTAATGATTTAAAAAAAAAAAAAAAAAAAGAAAAAAAAACCAACAAAATATGCTTAGAAATATGCTTGCAATGTGTAACAGATAAATATATATTTTAAAGTAATTATTCTAATGATATATAATAACGTATTTCATAATTTCAGATATTATAGCCCTTAGAATTGTTGATAAAATATTATTTTCCCTTAAATAATAATGCATGTATTAAATAATTTGCTGAAGATAATTTATTCCGTTACTACTATAATTTGTATTAAAATTAGCTGTATTTGATAATGCAATACCTTGGTGAATAATAATAGTAATAATAATTTAATTTTAGGAAGGAAAGAAAAAAATAGCTACTTATCATTTCCCTACTTTTTTACATCATAAAAAAAGAACAAAAGAAAAAGAAAACTCGATGCACAAATCCTGTACTAGTAAATAACGATTTAAGACATTCATTTAGAAAAGTGAGAATTTCCTTCATTTATTATAAACGCTAAGAATAATTCTATGCGTTCAACATTTGCCATATCCGAACGATCAGAGCTGCTGACTTATTTTGCATTTCAATTGTATAGAAATATTTTGACATACCGTAGAATGATCTTGCAAGTAAAAGATATAATTTTGAAATAAATATTTTTAATTCTTAGGAACTAGTGCAATGTTATTAATTACTTGCATATGGTATCATACTAACAAAAATGATAACACGGTTCTCCATAAAATTCACGTTTAACAAAAATTTCTATTCATTCTCTTTACTTAGGGTTACTTTGGCAAGTGAATATGTCAGATTAATGATCATCCAAACTTTAACACGTTATTTCTTATCTATTTAAATTTTACGAATTATATTAAACTGTAGAATAATATCTCGGTTCGTATTATAAATTTATCCTGAGCACTTACATATCCCTATAACAAAGTAGATTTATGTTATGCATTTCACATATGATACACACAGATACAATATGTATTTACTTAGACTTTGATTAATGATTACCAGTACCTCCATAAAATTTCCAGGTACAGGTAAAAATCTTGAGAACAAAAGACAAAAAGGGAAAACACATAAGACTCTACGAGACCTCAGTTGCGTTACAGCCAGCACGAGTAAAGGTACATTCGAGTGCATTTTACCATTATGTATCACAGTCATCTATCATAACATACCTCTCATCTAACTAATGTTCCCAAGGTAGTCGGCAATCGATACCTTACGATTGGTATCTTAAAAAATTGCACAATAATTTTGATCATTCTAATTTTTACATTTGTTTCTTTTTCCATTGATTTATCCAAATATATACTTAGAAATAATATATTAGATCAGAATGTTCGATTAACATAATTAGCCTCACATATTTTGCTTAAAAATGAAAAATGATTTTTGATTAATAAAAAATTAGTTATTTTTCACTTGTAGCAATTGGTGCATGCTGTAAATTTAAATTATGCTTATAAGGCTTATTAGAAGAAACATGACTTTGCATGTATTTATTAAAAGCATGAGTGATATAGTTGTTTGCTAAAGTTTCTATTTTTTATTTACCTACTACACCTATATTTATAGTAGTATTATATTGAACATTATTACAAATTTTATATCAATTGCATAATCGATAACCCACTGTTATTTTTTTTTATATCTGTATAGTAATTATTAGAGTGGTATAATTTATACTGCACACACAAGATGGTAGATTAGGCCTTAATGTCTCTTAACACAAATGCTTCGTATAAAAATAAATTTACCATAACTGTTAGAATATTTCTGTATCTTTGATAACACCAAATTTACAATGTTCATATGAGAAAGCTCTTAGAGGTGTGCATCGATAAATATGGATCAATGTTTAAACAATAAATATACTTTGTTTATACCACGTTGACAATAACGAAATAACATTTTTTTTTTTTTTCCTTTTTTTTAATTTAACTTTATAAGCTAAGTATCGAAAAGTGCTTTCTTGCAAGAATAATTGTTTTAATTATTTGATAAAAAGAAATAAAAAAAATAAAAATAATTAAAAGACAAATGAAAGAAAAAAAGAATTGGAAAAAAAACACCATACAATGTTAATACACGGAAGTACTAACTATGTGCGTTTTATAATTTGTTCCGCAGTAAGTCTGGAACGATGGTGCAGGTTAAGAGGAAACCTACTATTTTATTTCAAATCAAGAGAACAGTGGTCGGAGCCTCTTGGCGTAATTATTCTGGAACAGTGCTGTGTCCGACTGGATCAACCTACGAATCAAATTCCATATGGATTCAGCATAGGTAAGATTTTTTTTTCTTACGAACCCAATATTCCATCGTATTGATAAATGAAAAGAATTGAAAAAAAAAACAAACAAAACAAAACAAAAATAGTGAACATTTCTTTCAGTATTTGACGGCGGCTTATTCCAACAATTGGGAGCGAATTCTGCCGAAGAGCGAGATAGTTGGTTACAAGCATTGCAATTAGCTAGCTATGAGTGCATGCGCAGTCAACTCTTAGCATTGAGACAACGCATAGAAGCTTTTAGCGGTCACAAACATGATACCGACATACATATGCTGAGGTTACAACGTGGGATTTTTACAGGTTGAAATTGACTGTAATTGGCACCGTGAAGAAAAAAAAAAAGAAAAAGAACATGAAAATATTTATTTATTAGAATCATATTACTTTAGATCCCGCGGAAATACCTATGTGCGAGGTATCGTTGGCGTGCGATAATCTTCTATGCGATGGACACGGTCGACCTCCTAATCCTGTTTTAGAAGTGGACGTTCAATTGAAACGTTCGAAGACATGGATCAAATATGCACGAACGGAAGTTGTCGAGGTATTGATTTTTTCTCATCGTGATATCGAATTCAAAAGAACGGACTCGTTTCGCAATATATATATATATATATATATATATATATATATATATATATATATATATATATATATATATATATATATAAATATATATATATTACAGAGAAGTAGCAATCCAGGATTTTTAACGACCGTAAGCTTCAGAGCAAGCGACGGTCTTAGCTCTGATACGAAAGTACGAATAACAGCCTACGATGTAAGAGAAAGAGTAAGTCAAACGGCAACGCCGATAGGAAGTTCAATAGTAACCTTCAACGCAATCCAAGATACGCCTAGATTACGAATACCCTTAAAATCCGCCAAAACAACAACCGTTGGGTTTTTGACAATTAACGTATGGAATCTGGAGGCCGAGGATAAAGGAAATAGTACAGAAAGTACACCTTCTAGAAATATTCCAAGTACAAACAGTCAGCAGGTAGCTTTGACAAGTGTCTCTATACAAAATAATTTTTACTAACAGTATTTAGTAATATATTACATGGTGGTTGTCTGTTTTTGTTCTTTTTTTCTCCCCCACTCTAACAAACTATCAATTCTACTTGTATGTCATCTATGTAATTCGAAAAGAGATAATAATTAAATTCATTTGCGTTTGGAGTTACAGATTTTGTCGCATAGACGGTCGCAATCGTTACCTCCAAGATTGGGAACTAAAATAAAGCTTCCGCATCAGGGACAATTGAAATTATTATTTGCCAATCCATTCATTCAAACATATAGGTATGTAAGTGTGTATGTGTATATGTATATATATATTGTAAGTTTTATAATTTTAATATGAAATTAAATACTTTTGGACAAATATTTGATAACGCATTAATATAACTTAAATTACATAGGTTTCATTCAGGCCTGGGCGGAGACATATGTGTGCATGAAATTATGGCAGAAAGCAAGTTATGCTTCCAATTTCCACAACATTTACTGTGAGCATTACTTTCTCTTGAATGCGCATGATTTCTTTATCGATAATAATAATAATGATGATCATGATGATGATGATGATGATAATGATAATACGAATGATAACAGTGGTATTTGGATACAAGAGGAGAAGGAATTACTTCAAGAAGTAGCTGGTATGGGTGAATTAAGAGAGCCATGGCATACAAAGCAAGTTGAATTACTTGACCGTCATCTTCATCTATTACATTTATATTCACAAGCCAAGGAGAATTTAGCGGATTTTAAAGGTAATTTTTAAATTATATCGTGATTTTCGAATTTATTTGTTTCTTTCTTTGTCGTCGTCGTCGTCGTCGTCGTCATTTTTTTTTTTTTTTTTTTTTTTTTTTATATATATATATATATAAATCAATTTTCATTCATGCAGGAAGTTATTTCAAGCAATCATCTCGTAGAAACGATCGAACGTTGGAATTTGCACCTTTAAATTTGCACCTGCAAAGAATGTGGGTTCATAACGATACGTTGAATAAATGTGGATTTTATGATTTTGTCAGCGTGGGCGCATTTACCGCCCATTCTCACAAGAGTAAAAACGGTGGACTAATAAGGTAACGCGTAGCCGCTGTTTTTGTCATTAATTTGATCCATCAACGTATGAAATATTTTAAACGAATTGATACAAAACAATTTACAGACTAGTCCAAGCGCTCAAAGAATCCCCAACGCGTGGTAATCAATTGTATCAAGGAACGTCGAAAATAATTATGGCTCACGATGCCATACAGGCTATAAAACAATTGAGAAGGGATGTCGTGGAAGCAATGCGTTCCCTGATGAAACTGGCTAAACGAAAGCAAACCAGCGGTATGTTACCTATATGCGAAGATATGATAACGAAGACAAGAATATTGCTTAGCCTTTGGGATCCGGGGCTTGTGGAGGAAGCTTTGACATTTCTAGAAGAGCACAAGGTAGCAAAGGTTCAAGAGGAAACGACGAACGAGGACGGTTCGTTGTTGGACTTCAAAGTCAATCAATCCTTGTCACCGTTCAAACGCATCACCCAACAACTTAATTTCGACCTGAAGAGTCCCGACTTCGATGATTTCGTTACCCCAGATACCCCGGAGTGTATGCAAGATACATGGTGCGATGAAAATTCCAAATACAATTATGCCTCTTTGACATTCAGAAATAGCATGAATTGCGACAACATGGAAAATACTACTGCTGCTACTACTGCTCCTTCTACTACTGGTACTACTACTTCTACTATGGTTACTACCACATCTATCACCACCACCACCACCACTACTACTACTACTACTACTACTACTACTACTACTACTACTACTACTACTACTACTGGAACCACTACTGCTACTACCACCGCTACCATCACCCAAGAAGATGAAAACAAAGAAGACTTCGTTATATTCCCAGAAGTTGAAAATGATCAGGATGTAAAGGGAACGGAAGCCAAGGAAAATGGCAATCACGAGGTAAGCAATAATAACGACGACGACGAAGAAAAATATTATGACGTCAAAAAGGATACCGATAAGGGCAAACGTTTTTTGGACATGAAAAAAATGTGTAACTCCCCGTCCGCAAATTATTATAAACCGACGGACGAGCCGGAACCCTGGGATCTCACACAGCTAAACATTGAGGCGAGTGTGATGTGCCTGGTATCGAAAGTCAAATTCCTTTGCGGTAGATGCAGCAGTCCGGCTGTACGTTTACGTAACAAAAATAGTTTAGGAAGATCGCAGAGTCTCAAGGGATGTCTGTCGAACAATCGAAACAATCCAAGCGTTGTGACGATTCAGCCTAAGAATGCGTTGCAGAGCGAAGAGTCAAGCAAGTTGTTGGAGAATTCGCACAACTCCGTATCGCGACAGCAACCAAGTCCAGGATTGGAAAAGTCAACGCCAGCATTCTCCAAAGCCAAAGAAGGTAAAGAAATTAATTTAACCACGAACGCTTCTTTCTTCGTTCCGTATATAACCGTAAAAATTCGTTTATCTATTTACGTATATCCATTATCTTTCAATACTCAGCCATTTTCTCTCTCTCTCTCTCTCTCTCTCTCTCTCTCTCTCTCTCTCTCTCTCTCTCTTTCTACGTGCACACGTACATACACAAATATCCTCGTAAATTGTCATCGTCGTGTAAACGTCCAAAATTTATAGCCATCCTATGAAAATATTATCAACAACTTGGTATTTGTAAGAACCTCTTAGTCTGGAGGGGGGCGGGTAGGGGGGAGTGGGGAAGAAAAGTTTTTCTAAGCGACGTACAATGTGTAAATTTATCAGGGACTACTGATATTTATTGTAATACGTCTTCCGATAAAGTGTGCCAAGCCGTTGACTCAATGACAAGAGTGATTAAAAGTAATTCCGGACAGAGGAACAAGTTTATCGAAGGTCTAGACTTTGCATCGATCGTAGACTGGACGAGTGAGCTTAGACCAAGTATGAAAAAGCTGCGCCAGGCTATGGACGGGCTTCTTAAAACTGCAAGGCTAACGCATTCGGTATTCCGAGTTCAAGAGGACGCCAAGACGGCTCAGCGCGCTTGTAACGTCCGTTATAGACGTGACGTTTGCTTCAGTCAGGCGGTAAACATTTTTTATTTTATCGACGTTTATATCCTCCTCCCAAACCTCCCAAACTAACTCCATCGAATTATATTTGTCGATGATAATTTTCAGCTTACATCGTTGGTATCTAGTATCATGGCGAAGCTTTGGTGTCAAAGGCCCGATCCGATGTTTCTGTTAATATTGACGACCCTCGGCCCTTTAGTTTCCTTCGAAGGACTTCTCAGTTATTACGGCGACGAGATTGACATGTGGGGAGACATGGCGGTTGCCGTTGAAGACATGCACACCGTTACGTTTACTTTATCGAGACGCGGCATTCAGCCTAGGTAATAAAACGACCTTTGCCAACGTTAATACGGAGAACGATCATCGTGTCTCGTCCAATATTTATATATATATATATCGTCGCTTTGTGTTTCAACAGAATCGAAGACACGGGTGGTTACGCGCCCTTTCAACTTCCGTTACCTTGCGTAGTAGGTTCTAGGACCGCTTTGACAGTAATACTTCCAGTACCGGATGCTATATATTCTTTATTGCCATTGGTACCGTCATCCAGACAGACCTTATCCTTCAACGTGACACCCGTATTCTTCAATATTGGTATTAACGAAATGGCATCCCTGGCCGAAAGCCTTGGTACTATTAAGCCGCAAGAGAAAAGCAATATCGATAATTTCGATAGACTGAACGAATATTATTTGAGATTCAAAAAATTGAATCTGCCCACGGAACCGGCATCCACTCGACGTGAGTATAAACGCGCGTGTGTGTGATCGACGCTGAGCTTGCGATCAACGAATAAATCGTTCAAATATCTTATGAAATTTTTTCTTTTTCTTTTTTTTTTTTTTTCCTTAGTTGGTACGAAATCTGCCTTGAGTCATACGTTGGCCGACATGATGTTAAATTTAAAAACGGCCGTTCACGCTAAGGTAAATAAAAACGTCGAGATATTGCAATTGTCCTCGCAAATATGTCGACGTATGCGCGGCTTGAGATTTACCAGTTGCAAAAGTGCCAAAGATAGGACCGGCATGTCGATCACGTTGGAACAGGTTAACATATTGTCGACGGAGTATCATTTAGCGGAGCACGAGTTTACAAGGGCGCTCGATTGTATGCGAAGGTAAATAAAAAAAAAAAAAAAAAAAAATCATTTCGTTCGTCCGATCCTAAATGTCGTGTCGTTACTCTCGCTTAAACCCTTGCATCGTTTGTATCTCATTACAGCGAAGGATGTCGACGAGAGAACACATGGAAGAATATTGGCGTAAGGAAATACGCGTTCAACAGTCTACAGATTTTAACTTTCCCAAAACTATATCGACCACCAACCGGTACCTATGGATCGGCACAAACTTAAGATAAGTGTTACAACGACATATACACCTCGTTTTATTTTATTTTATTTTTTATCTTTATTTTGTTTCTTTTTTTTTTCTGAGATCGCAACTTGCCGACGAACGTATAATTTCGTGTGACGTGATTAACGATTCACGATTGAACACACGCACGCACACACACCAGTGTCTGTAGATATAGAATTAGCGATAAAATGAAATTTGTATTTTTAAGAGACAGGGAGGATTCAACGAACAATTTAGCCGTGTTTAGATATTAACACACACACACACACACGCACATGTGTGTAAGAAGAATGATCGATCGGATTATTCTTTAGTGCCATTATTTTATTTTATTTTATTTTTTTTTTTTGTTTTTCCTTTTCTTCCTCTCAACTATAGTTGCGAAGATCGGTGCATCGAGTTTTTCAGAGCTGTAAGATTTAATAATCGTCCGTAAAGGGGGATAATATTTATTGCACGGTGTACATAATTTTACGAGGATCGAGCACAAATCGATAAGGTTTTGTAATATTTAAAGGAAAATTATTAACAAATTTGCCGGAACGTTGTTAAGAACAATTTTGTTCGTTAGGCAATCTCTGAGTGCTTCCTTTTACACAACACAACGGTCGAATAATAGATGGTTCTTCATATTTATCATTACGTTAGTTGTATATTTGTATATTTCTTTTGTTTCTTTAGTTGAAATATCATTAAGGAATGTAAAACGAGACTTTCGTTATTATATATAATAATACTCTCATACACGTGACATAGTATGAAAAAATAAAACAAAAAAAAAACAAATGGCAAATATGTACACAACATAATACGTAGGATACATACAATATTATTGCCCCTGACAATAGGCAACGCATTCGTACGAG
This sequence comes from Dolichovespula sylvestris, assembly GCA_918808275.2. NCBI lineage: Eukaryota > Metazoa > Arthropoda > Insecta > Hymenoptera > Vespidae > Dolichovespula > Dolichovespula sylvestris. Next base: position 9,505,741 of record OU964965.1, read on the forward strand.
CGTGCACGAAAAAAGAAAAATCTCGTAACTTGGAAATGTGTGCGAAAATTATTGACTTTTTGGTCGAAATGATTTCGAGTAAAAATAATTCGTAAATTAATAAGACGTATTACGTATTATGTTTAAGAGATTAGAGGAATTATAATTAATTGATTATAATTAAGCTGTAATAACATTGTTTTATATATATCTCTCTTAAATGTTCCATTGTTTATTTCATCGAAGATGGTCTGTTGATTTTTAGGGAAAAAAAAAAAAGAAAAATTGAAAGAAAGAAAGAAAGAAAGAAAGGGGGAAAATAGAAAATATATTAATGTAAAATAAAATAATCGATGAAGCGAGTTGTCTCAGGAATCATCTCATTGGAATGATCTATCTATGTCTAACCATTTATATACGCATGCAAATTGTCTCAACAAATTAATAGAAAATTTAATCCAAAAAAAAAAAAAAAAAAAAATAAGAAAAAAAGAAAAAAAACAAATTATTCAAATACGTGTCGTTTATTCGCCGAGATGATTCATGTTCTTTAAAATCGTATAGGGCGATAGTCTTCACGAATAATAATGATTTTCCGTATTTAATCTTGTTAAAAAAAAAAAAAAAGAAGAAAGAACGAAAAGACAAACGAACAAGAAAGAAATGAAAGAAAACAAAAAAAATTGTATCGCAATTAATAAAAATTGTATCGAACGTTACGTTTCACTCTTAGATACATACATACATACATACATACATACATACATACATACATATATACATACATTGATATTAACGTTAAAAAAAAAAAACAAAGAAAAACAAAAATGAAAAGACCGCACGTGAAACGCGAATTGTTTTTAAATATATGTATATTGTTATTAGTCAATACATGAATTTTTGTAAGGAAACTAATTTCCCCACGAGCCTCAAGGGCTCGAGTAAAGATTC